>OZ024889.1:30779953-30808648 GCA_964017195.1 Siderastrea radians
GAGGGCCATACCTGAGGTGAGCTATTCAAGGGAGGGTCACTTGCTTTCCATTTTTCTTACAGATTAAGTTTTTCTTTTAACCTACTTTGATTTAATTTGGTGTTTTATTATAGGTACTACGTTACATTTTTACATGTATATTATGCCATGGCACATAGTTTTTCTCGGAGGACTCGTGTCCTTTTTCGTCCGTATCGAGAACTACTTGACTCCGGTATCATTTCTTCAGCTTCTTGCTGTTGGCTATCCGCTGCCTGATCTCCTGGGTCGTTTAGTTCTGAAGAGTTACTAGCAGATCCAACAATGCACTCTACCCTGTCGGAAATGTGGCAGATATTTGTTTTTGAGAGGCAGATTTCGCATGCTAAACAAATAAACCTTTCTGTTAAAATAACCAACAGCAATGCGGGCTACTCGGAGAAAGAAGCGCGTGTATTTTCCCTTAGATATTTTATGTTCAAAACTTTTATAATACTCAAATACTTCCATATTCAAACTTCAGCTATAGATAAAACGTAAATACCCCACACTGATTGTTCGCATTTTCCTTGTTTCAGCACGCACACATTCAATATCGAGACATATTCATATTCAAACAGTTTGCGTTCACAAGCGAAACGTTCTGAGGTTTCTACAGCATGGAACATACCATGTAGTAGTGAGGGGAGGGTCGCGCTTTTGTCAGTCACCTAAAGGTGGGGGGGGGGGGGTCAGGAGTTTTTTATTAAAATGTAAGGGAGGGCCAACACTTTTTTGGGAAAAAAATACCAAAATTCCCCAGCCCTCCCCCCCCAAGAAAAAACGTACCTTCCCTAATGGAATACACCAAATTGCAAAAGATACCAGGGATATTAGTGTCATTAGATTCCGCAAAGCTTTTGATTCTATTGCCCTTTATATGGCCCTTTATAATGAAGACGCTAGATTACTTCAACTTTGGTTCGGACATAAAAAGATGGGTTAGCACTTTCTATACGAACATAGAGAGTACAGTGCTTAATAACGGCTTTGCAACCAATTGGTTTAAACCGTCAAAAGGTGTGAGACAGGGTTGCCCCCTGTCTCCCTACCTGTTTATTCTTTCAGCTGAAATTCTAGCTCATAAAATCCGTCAGGACCCAAGTTACAATGGAATCAAGATATTCGGAAATGAAGTCAAATTGTCTCTGTTTGCGGATGACACCAACATTTTTTGTGCTGACTTAGCTTCTGTGGAAAGGGCCTTGAAATTGGTAGAAGAGTTTGGCAAGATAGCCGGTCTGTGTTTAAATGTGAAAAAAACGAAGGCGATTTGGTTAAGGAAATGGGCAAATAATACGACCAACCTACTTGGAATGAAGTGGATGCGCAGTCCTGTTAAGATACTTGGAGTTCACTTCTCGTATGACGAGAAAAGAAACAACGAGCTTAATTTTAATCAAAAACTAAAAGTATTACAAACAAAACTCGATATGTAGAGTGCACGGAATCTGACTCTGTTTGGAAAAGTAATGATAATTAAAACTCCGGGCTTATCTCAGCTTATTTATTCAGCATCAAATCTTGTCGTTCCTGCAGGAATCGAAGACACTGTTAAAACAAAATGTTTCAAATTTCTTTGGAAAAACAAGAAAGACAAAATAAAAAGATCAGGACTCTATCAAGATACCAGTAAAGGTGGATTACGCATGACTGATATAGGACTAATGTTCAAATCGCTCAATCTTGTTTGGATCGCTCGATTACTGGCCACAGGCAAGAGGAGTTGGTGCACAATTCCAAACCATTTCTTCAGAAAAATGGGAGGTCTAGATTTTATACTGAGGTGCAACTATAATGCGAAGTATCTCAACCAACTACCCGTTTTTTATAGAAAATATACTCGACTCTTTCAGTGAATTGAAAACTCTCTGTGGCTATGACCAATCACAAGATATAGTTCTATTCAACAACAAAGACATACTAGTTGACGGGAAGCCAGTCTATATTAATGAATGGTTCAAGAAAGGAGTTGTCTCTATTAAAGACTTTCTTAAAAATGATGGAAACTTCTTAATTCTCAAGGAGTTCTCTGATAAATACGGATACCAAACTAACTTTCTTCAGTATTATCAAATAATTAGCGCAATACCGAATCGTTTATTGACAAAGGCAAAAGATACTGCCACCTTTAACAAGCTATATTTCACAAGCGATAATAAAATCTTCAACTTGAATGACACTGTACAAATTAATCTGGGAAAAGCTAAATCAAAAGATTTTTACAAATTACTTAATGACAAAACCCATACAGACAATCAAACTGGTGCCAAACGGTGGAGTAAAAGTCTCTCTCTAAACGAAGATTCCTGGTGTAGGATCTTTAAGTCGCTGAAAAATGTTTGTAAGGAAAATAAACTCAAAGAGTTTCACTTCAAGTTCATACATAGAATTATAGTAACGAAGAGAGAATTATTCAAATTTGGTATCAAGGAGGATGATGAATGCATATACTGCGGACAGAACGACTCCATTGACCACACATTTATTGAATGCTCTTTTACGAAGGCATTTGCAAAAGACGTTTTGCAATGGTTTAACGCAACAAACGCGTGTCATATCACCCCAACAACAGAAGAAATGTTATTTGGTGTAATCTCTGATTTATACGATAGAAAAATAACGAAGAAATTTAACTATACCACCCTCTTTATGCGCCACTATCTATATTCAAGTAAGTTAAACAACAAAGCCATCTCCCTCCAAGAGTTTACTACTCAACTCAAAAATAAATGCCGTATTGCGAATAATTGCTGAACATTGCCAAAATTGGAACTACCATGCATCCTCCTTTTGGTTTCTTATTTAGCTTTAAGTAAGAATATATTGTAAATACTGTAAAATACTCAGTGTAAAATTTCCTGGACAAAATATAATTAAAAAAATATATATATATATATATATATATATATATATTACAAAAAAAAGTACATTTTAATTTTACCCCGATATAACGATATTTTCGGCTATTTTACGGCCATATCGTTATATCGGGAGTCTCGATATAACGATACCTCGATATAACGATATAATTTCACTGCTCCCTTGGCAGATCGTCATGTCGGGGTTCCACTGTATTCAGTCAGTGACACAGGCGACTCGAAAAAAATCCGAGTTCTTCCAACAGGAGTCGAACGTATGACCTTTTGGTTACTAGTCCAGATGCTCTACCACTGAGCTCCAGGAGACTCGTGGGAACTAAGACCATTAAACTAGGTTCATGTGACAAACGTCCTGCATACTGCTAGGACTAAAATGTCGATAGGTGGCATATTCGCAGTGATACAAACGTGATGGTGAATTTTAAGCCTGGTGAAAAAAAAAACCTTTCTTTTTATTTTAAAGTAAATGAACGCTTTGGTGAACATCGTCGCCCTATCCTCAATTACAATCAGCTTATCAACCCCATTCCTATTTCAGAACATTTTAACCAACCTGGCCACTCTATCAAAGACCTCCTCCGTGTTCCGCTTGAACTTATCCACACCAACCGTGAGTCTGTTAGAAAAGCACGCGAGGCCCCTTATTGATAAGAGCCATGACACTAGAGCCTCGTGATATAAATAGACGCGATGAACTTAACTAGTTACTTTTCAATTTTTCCTAGCCTATCATTTTCTGTTATACTGTGTTTCAAAACCCGTATACGTAACGGTCATCTTGTATTTGCATTCGCTCTTTTTTCAGCCCCCCGAAGGTTTTTTTTTGCAAGCTGAAATATCGGGCAAATAAATCACTGAGCATGACTTTTTTTTTAAATTTCATTTCTGTCTCAATTTAAATTTCTCAATGTTTTCGCCGTAAGGATCAGTTTACTGTTGTTTACTTTAGTCTTCAAGATTTTTACTGATGCAGGTCTACACAAGATCCGGCACTCCTCACTGGTTTGTTGCTGTGGTTTTGCCTTTATTAGTTGTCTTTATTCTACATTGCATATTTTTCAAAAACAATCAAACGAGCTGAGCTTATTTATCTTGTTACAACATCTCATTATCTTAGTCTTGTTATCGCTGGAGAACGCTGGAGTTAATTTGACATTAGTTTCCTTTTTTGCGAAAAATCGCCCCAAATCCCCGGAAACTGCGGGAAGACCTTTGACCGGAAGTGAAGGGAGGATGATTGGGGATGATGTCAATAAACAATGACATCACCATTTCGTGTCAGCCAATCATGTGTCGTATATCTTTGCCCCGGCTTATTGAGGTCACGTGACTAGACGACCAAAACAAAGAAGCAGCAGAAGATTCGCGGCAAAAAATATTTTTAGCGGAGCGCAGTGGCGAAAATATCCCTCATTCTTGTGACTTTTCGTAGCAGTTGCTCGCAGGGAGACAACTCGTAACATGGGTCGGATCTTTCTTGATCACCCTGGTGGAACTAGACTGTATTCTTGCGCTAACTGCGACACTGCGTTGACGAATCGCTCGTTGTTGACCTCTATGGTATGTATGCGCTAGTTATTAGTTGGTCTTTATTGATGATGGCTTGCTCCGTTGATTTAGAGTCCGTTTTTCAGTGTTTAAGTTTATGTTTTAGTTTGACTATTGACCTAAGCTTAAGTGGTTTTTATTTAGAGTAGATCAGAGAGAAGGAATTCATAAATCTTATTTTGTTTTCGTTAATATTTCCAAGGTGGTAATTAAAACGTAAGCTTAAGCTTATTTGCATCATTATAATTCCATGTGTATTTGCATGCTGTGAGGAACAACAGCGTTCCATTGGTTATCTCGTGATTATTGTAGCTGCTAATTGTTCTACGTGTCATATCTAAGTGCAGACATGTATAAGGCTACTGAAAGTTTGGCCTAATTGTCTCGGCGCTATCTCTTCTTTCTCTCAATATTTAGTTACTCAGGGGAAACTTCAGTTCCACACTTGTGAAAGGAGAAAAAAAATGCAAATTTATATCCGAAATCACACTTTAATGTCATGATTGGTTTAATTTGTTTCTGATTGGTTAAAAGTTAAGAAAACAAAACACCCCAAACAACCTTAGGGGGTGGGCAGGGGGAGGGGTGCTGACCCAACGGTTGTCTATTTCGAGCTGTTGTTAATTTGGCAAATGAGTGATTATTCTGACAATGTGTGGTTCCAGAAAATATCCATACCCTGCCATGGATGGCTTTTTGGTTTAACCCCCCTCCCCCACCCCTCCAGAAAATCCACTTATTTCATATAGAAATTTTGGCTTTTGAGACCCCCCACCCCTTCGAAATTTTCAATGATCATCTGTGGGGTGGTAGCCAAGTTCAATAGTTGTTTTATCATTCAATGGGCTTCTTGTTCACTGCAGTTTCATAAATATTTGTTTACTGTTACAGTGGAACCTGGCCTTGATTATGACCAGTGACCCTACTAATATGCACCAAATTATATGTTATTACTGACATTTTGCCTGGCCTGAAGGATATATTATGGGGTCATTTTCTTTCACCTGAAAACCCTTTAAGTGGGGGATTGTTGGGGGAGGTAGGGGGTTCAAACTTCCCATTTTCCTTGCCCTTTAATCCCAGGTCCCACTCCCTTTTTATAGGCTCCCACCTTTCTGCACTTTTTCGATTGCAAAATATTATGCACTGCTTTGAGAGTTTTTTCTATTTCTTCTGCTTTCCACTTTTCCCAAAGGTAATGAGGAATGTTGTGTAATTTTCTTGTATTTGCCCTGCTTCCCCTGCTTCCCTGCTCCTCTTTTCCCCCTCCTTGATTTCTCCCAGGTTTCTGTCTCGCTATCCCCCTGTCTCCCTATAATTTCCCCTGGGATCCTGTCCACCCTGTAATAATACATTCACTTTTTAGTGTCCTGGTGTGCGTTTCTCCAAAGCCCAAAAACGTTTTGGGCCAATTTCGGGCACGGTAATTCACAAGTTGTTTCTTGAAAACGAAGAAGTTTCTAAGCATCAAACTTTGCTGTGGGTTAAACATTTCTTATCCTAAAGACATGTGAAAATAACAGGTTTGTGGAATGAGTGGTTCTAATATTTTTAAAAATGGATTTTTGGGCCCGAAAAGTTTTCGGGGCTTTCGAGAAATGGGGCCCTGGAGTGAGCAGGGTTCCACTTGTGTTACTTCTGACAGTAACTACTAAGATCTTGCATCATATCATTGGTTACTTTCAACATTTCAGTGTTCTTGTATTCACACTTTATTATCTACACTGTTTAACAGGCTAGTGAATCATAAAAGTTAAGATCCACTTGCTCTTTTGTGATTTCATGGAGTTTTACACACATGCTTGGTGCTAAATAATCTTCCAAATTTTTGTTCCACTCCAGAATTTTTCTTTCAGTTTAAATTGTCAAGTATGGTGACTAAATGCAGCATAACCTTTTTGTTTTTTCCTGGGTTTTTATAGAGGTTTAATGGAGCAACAGGAAGAGCATTTCTGTTCAAGAAAGTGTGAGTATCCTTATTATAAAATTGAATTTAGGCCCAGCTTAACTATTAGGAATTTATGAGCTTTGCCTTCTAGAACTTGTTGGTAAACCCAAATGTCTTTCACATACTATCATTCTATGCATTTATTCCAGGGTGAACTTATCATACAGTGAGGTACAAGATAGAGTGATGGTAAGTTTAAAATTGCTTTTTTGGCAGAACATAACAGAACAGAGCTGTAATAAGCTGGATTGCTCTGTTCTGTTATATGAATATGAAATAACAAACATTAAAACCAGCTTTTGTCAAGCAGGTTTAGTTCTTTATACTTTCATTTTTGGTTAGGGGGAGGGATCAGTATATAGGCTGATGAAAAACAACAATATTAATTGAAGAGGAGAGAGTCTGCAGGGTGTTACAAGGGTTTAGTGACATTGAGAGCATTTAGATAAGAGTTAGCACCTAATGAAAATCCAAGTTTGAACTAAAAATTGTACCAACAGCTCTTTTTATTTTGTAGCTCACTGGAAGGCATATGGTCAGAGATGTTTTCTGCAAGAATTGTGACACCAAACTGGGTTGGATGTATGTAAGTGACAAGTGAACATCTTATGGCATTTCCAGAAATGTTAACTCCTCTCAAAGATATTGGTAACTTGCTAATTGACTTTTGTGGGCCTGTTCATTGTGTGAGTAAATCAGCATTAAAAGCACAAAACATTCAACCACTTACATGTACTGCAAGATTCTGTAAAAAATGTTAGCAATTAATTGGGGGGGACGGGGAAGTAAGGTTAGGTAAGTGAGATCTGGGTACAAGGTTACAGGGATCCACATTAGCAGTCGTCAGGTTGTCCGAGACGACTATAAAGTGCTACGGACGAGAATCAAAAATCACAAACTCGTCCAGTGGACGAGTAAGTTTTAAGGAGCAAATTTTTTTCTTTAACTTCTCACCAGTCAATGTACCTGAGTTTTGAATGTCCACCAGCCATTTAGTGATTCCGTACTGTAGTAAACAAAAGATTAAAATTCTGTTAACTTTGTTTCCTTGCACATACGACCATACATCTTTTTCTCAGAAGTGAAAAGCTTGCAGGCTCAATTTTTTGTTCTCGACTACTGACATACTACAGCAATATGCAAACACGAAGACTCTCACTCTTTAGCCGCATGTGAGTTTCGCAAAATGTAGCACTACTTTGACATGGTGTTGCCACCACTGCAGAAGAAAAAAAATGGTGAGCCTTCCGAGCAAAGTTCTAAATACGAACAAGAACAGTGAAAGCATGCATTTTTACAACATCATGGTAGAACAACAGGCAGGTGGAGACTTCGACTGGGAGAGGATTTAGATGGGAATGACAGTAGTGTTAAGGATGCAAGTGACATAGACAGCGATGTTGAAAAATGCCAAAATAATTGAAAGTTTGATCAAGAAGTACTCATAATTTAAGTAAACGCAGCAAATCAATGCAAAGTAAGTCTATGTTTTTAGTCCGTGTAGTTGAGTTTGTAAAATGAAAGTGACAGGAGTCTACTGCAGTACTGCTGCAGTAACATAGTGAAAATAAAATGCAACCTTTCCTGCACTTACTTATTAACCTTCAGTTTTTGACTGTATTTTAATCATTACACAATTCTAAATGGGCGAGTAAAATTTTGTCAGGGCAAGTAACTTTTCTGACATCCTTGCCCGGCTGACGAGTTTCAAAAAAAGCTAATGTGGATCCCTGAGGTTAAGCTTGTCCTGTACTAGCTCACTCATAAAATGGATACAAGAAATAGCCACAAATACTGAGCATTTTACAAGGCAAATGAAATTCTTTGCATGCTAAGTGTAAAGACATCAATTCTTGACAATTTACCCATAGACCAACAAAAATAATAACTTAAGTTTGCTCTTGTTAAGAGTAAATTAAGTTTGACTTATGTAATTCATGTTCAAAAAAAGTCCAAATTACTTTGTTCATGTCCACTCTTTACTTGTCTGGTTTGAGAAATGTCTGTGTTCTGAATGGTGGTCTCAGAATTTCAAAGTCCATAAAGTGAAAAAAAAAACAAAGTTTGTGGCAAATTCAGTTTCATCAACAAAAAGTTTCTGATCTTTAAAAGGGTACTCAGCCATGTACTTAACAGAATCCCGAAACAGAAAGTTTCAAGGAAGATATATTTACTTACCTGCCGATTGACAAACTTTAATACCTTCCCTTAAACCAGTAAAGCCTAAAATGAGTCATATGAAAGGAGACTGATCAATAAATGGTCGGGCTTTATTACTTTGCTTTTTTGTTGTTGTTGTTGTTGTTTATATTTTACCAGAAAAAAATTCCCCATGTTCATGCAGGTGCCAGGGCAATGCCATGCCACACCAACGACCACATTCTGTAATGCATGTCATTCTATTTTGACAGGAATATGCAACAGAGGAGAGCCAACAATATAAGGTATGAATTTAGTATTAGACAAACAAAGAAACAGCCTAACTATGCAGTCCCAGTAAAGAGGATAGCAATTTTTATTTGGAAAGGTGTTTTATTATATAAATATGTTTCTATGGATCAAGGAGGAGTGGGAGTAACAAAAATACCAGATGCTTCATTTTACAGAAACCAGTTGGATGTTTGAATTGCCCGTGGATGGGGTAGTTTACCTACTAGTTTCATCAGTGCATTAGTCCCAAGATTGTACATGCAGCTACTTGTTCATAAATTAAAGAATTCTCTTGCACAAAATTCCACTTGTAGGAAGGTCAAGTTATTCTGGAACGGGCACTGGTGACAGAGAGTGAAGGGATTCAAGAGATCGGTGAATTTAAAAATTCTTAAAATACAGCAGGCCAAACTGTAGTCAGTGAACTTATTGTACTGTGCTAACCACCATACTGTTGGTACTTGAACAAAGCTTTTGGTTAAGTTTTGACTTTGATCAGAGGAGTTGTGAGTACAAACAAATTTGACAACTCTGCCTCTTGCAGTTTTCATTTTAATTGGCCAGTTGACATGCAAAAGTTGTCAAAAGGTTCAAAAAAGTTGCTGAAAAGTAATTTAAGGCTTTGTTCAAGTTACAGTGTTGTGATGCCAGCACTGTAAATGAACTTTTAAAGGTAGCTTTGTTTCTCCTGTTCATTGCCAGGTATCAGACTGAAAGAAAGTGTAAATACCGCTTACACCATACGTTCCTGTAAATGTTGTACATATTTGCAGAGCCAATCACAGCTTTGTATTTTATGATAGAATCGTGCATTTGTGGCATTTTATATATAAAAAAACTGAAGGTAAAAGCTGTTAAACGATGAAAAATAAATTAACTCAATTAGCTAATCTGGTAGATTTTCATTCATGTAAAAGTTGAGTCTACTTCCAGGCTGATCCTGACCTGTCTAAGTTGTATTTTTGATGTCGCCTGTGAGTTAATAAACTGGTGTATGGTACTAACGTTTGTTGCCGTCATATTTGCTATAGAGTAGTCAATGCCATGGACGACAACTCTCACACTGGTTGCAGTGCTGTTTTGTATTATTGTAGAAGAAAATAGTGAAAAAAAGAGAGGTCTAATATTGGTCTTTAGAGATACCGCTATTCCCTGAGAAATCAGACGTTTAAGCCTACAGTCTCCTACACATTTGTTGGAATTCTTTCCCAGTACACCTCCCCAATGTTGATAACGATGACTGGTTCACTCAACGTTGAAGGGAAGGTGATTTGTCACAAGAGAAGTGCAACCTCAGACTCGTAACCAGTCACCATTTCTGAGTCTAGGGGAAAGGAAGAGAAGATTGGATTCTATTGAGATGTGGGGGTTTTTACTTTGCCCCTTCCCATGTCACCCTGCACTCCTCACTAGAATCCACTCCTCTCTCCCTTTCCCCCAGAATCATAAATAGCAACTGGGTACAAGTCTGGTGCAACCTCATTCCTAGGGTCTCATCTCTTCCCATTGTTCGCTCCAAGGGACAGGAAGAGATGAGACCCTGGGAACAAGGTGGAGAGAAGTGTTCCAGTGCAGTGTGACTGAGAGTGTGGAGTGAAACTGACAGAAAGAAGAGTGCTGTTTCATCGCCTAGGAAACAAAGTTAGTCATTGCCAAATAGTCAAAGTAAACTAAAGGTTGCATAATTGTCTAACTTCTACGTCACAGGTTATGTAAAATCATGTATTACTGAACATGGTGTTGCCCCCAAAAGCTCAAGTTGTAGGGATTAAACTGTGTTGGGGGGGATGGAAGGCTAGGAAACTGGGCTTCCTGCAGTCTGTTTGCCAGGACGTTGAACCAAACATTTTCTCATCCTGCCCATCCTTGGTCAATAAGCACTGCATCATACTTATTTTCAAGCTGGATTTCTTTTGATGAAAGAAAAATATTCAGTGACTGCTGAAGCATGTTCAAACTTAGTTAAGACCAGATTGCTTCTTCCTGACCAGTTAATGCCAACCCATTCAGCACAGCCCAAACTCAGGTCTCTTTCTAATTCTGTAGGACTTTGGATACAAAACAGCACTGTAGTGTGGAAAATCTCCTATTGTGTTAAGGGTGAGCAAGAGCCCTAGGACCTTTCTCCTCTGCAGAGGCTCAAAGCGGCCAGATGGATTTTTCGGTTTTCCTGCCTGCACTCACTTTGCACAGTGGAAATTTAATAATGCCCCACCGGACCTCTGCAGAGAAGAGAGCCCTAGGACAATAGGTCATTTTAGTAGTTTGTTTCGTCCAGACGTCATGTTCCATCATTTTTCAATTGAAAACCCGGTTGATCTGAGCACCCTGTTAACAAGACCCAGTTCTTGTGGCCCACTGGTGATTTTGTAGTGTCTACTATAACTTGTATCAACAACCACAACACTCGGTTTGCGCCTTTTTATTTATTTTGAAAATTTTTTGGATTTTTTTTGTAGTTTCTTTGACTTAAAGGTAACATTATAAGTGTCAGGCATAAACTGCGCCCATCATGGACTGCAATTTTGTACGTTCTGATCATAATTAAATTTTTTCTGCAATTTTTTCTTTTTTCAACTTGAAGTCGTTACAATTAGCTGTGGGCTTGTTCTGTAGCTTTCACAACTGCAATTCTGTCTAGTAGGGTAGCCAATTTCTCCCTCTACTTATAAAAGGATATGCGCTCTTCTGTAATTCTGCATGAATTTCTTGCAATATTTTAGGCAACCTGAATGTGCCAGTGTAATCTGAAGAACTGTTGAGTAACGCTATCAATAAACAGGGCAAAATCACAACCTGCTGCTTTCATTACAAGATGAAATGGCTTGTCTATATAGCCCAAGGTGAAATTTGATGAAAACTGTAGTATGTGAATCGTAACTAACGACACAATGTTGCATCCGTTATATACATTCAAATGAAAGGTTGCTTCTAATCAACTGACATTTAACAGCATTCTGTAACTGACTACCGGTAGTTTTAACTACATCTCAGTAACAAAAAACCTGCTGATCAACCAGCATTCATTAATTTTGAAGACGGTGATGAAGAGAGTTTATTCACTTAAAATTCATCATTATGGTAACCAAAGCAATTCTCTGAAAATTTGAACGACGATGTAAATCAAAATAAAATGGTGGAAAAATTGTCTAGTTGTAAACTGCTATGTGTTAGGGTAACACAAAAACAGTGCTAACTTTGGATCTCCAAACATAATGGACAATACAAGGTTTGTTTTTGAAGACAAACCTGACTTGGATTATTGTGGACATTTTTTTTAATGTAGCAGTAAAAAAAAACTGCTATTGTGAAGTCTTTTAAATTTTTTCTTCTCTTGGGTCATTGCAATCAGCAACATCATTACAAAAGTTATAAATAAGATAAAAATTGTTTATCTGTTCCAACGTCTTAATTTGCTCTTGTGCCTTACTATGTCTTCTTGTGAGATATCAACTTGACTCCCTTGCATCTTGATGGTGAAGCATTGGAAGCAGTGATAGTACAATATCAAATTGTGTGTATCTCTATGTCAGTTAAGGATGATGACTTTGCCTGCAGTGGCTGTAACATGGACAATATTATTTTCGTTTGGTCTTCAACTCATTGTTCCTTCAAATTCTGCCATTATGTCACTTTGTTGGTTCATATCAATTGTTCCAGCCAACTGTGGATGAAACAAAACATAATATAAAGTCACCATAATTTCAATTCTTGAGCAAAGCAGGTCTTTCACGAAAGGGAGTGTATGTAGCTGAAATGTTTTCTATCACATTCAAGTTGTTTGATATCGTCTTCAAATGTGAGTCATTTCATGTCATATCTGTTGTCAATAACTAGCCCCAGTACAGTCTGCTTTCATCTTGGGGTGGATTCAGTGGTTTTCTCAGTCTTCTGATAGAATACGCCTCTTTAGACTTGCTGGCAGCCAACATTAAGGTAGTTTTGTACTCGGCAATGTTTGTTTTTGTTGTTTCTATTAATTTCTGTTGAAACCAGACATATAATTAGCACATTTCTATCCCCCCCCCCCCCCCCAAAAGAATCCAGTACTTTTTCCAAACTGATGCTTAAAATAGATAACAGTGTCCTTTTTACAGTACAGTCCTGAGTGTTAAGTCAGTAAAATTTGTTAGTACCAAACAAGGATGAGCATTTACAATGTAGGACTGCTCTTTGGTGTAAACCGACCAGTAACTGATTTCTACCATGCCAGCAGAGGTTATTAATTGAAGAGTGAGTTTAGAAGTGTATCTACACAGCTTCACTTACTGCTTCTCGCCTTCGTCTTTCGGCCTCTCTCATACGTTCTATCTTCATCTTTTGCATTTGCTTGGCGTGTTCTTGTTCTTGCATTTGCCTGGCTTCTTCTAAGGCCTCCTCTTCCTCCTTTTCCCTGTAATAACAATTTAATCAAATCTGAGTACATCTCCCCAGTACAAACAACAAACTCTTCCTTTCTCCTGAGAGGAAGACAAACCTTTTTCTTTCCTCAGCTTGTCGTATTTTCTCCATTTCAGCTCGTTCCTTCTGTTGACGTCTGAGTTCCTCTTCAGCTTTCAAGTTTTTTTCCTGTTGGGTACCCAGAGGAAGAGTTTTAAAAGCCATAATTGTATAGCATCTTGATATCTTTTTCCTCCATATCTCAGACTTGTGGCAAACTTGATTAGAAAGTGGTTTTGCCTGGATCACCGGTAGTTAAAACCAATAAATGTATCACAGTTTTGTATTTCTAATAACACTTTGAGATATGGAGTTGAAGTATTTATGGAAAAATTGAGAAAAGTTAAGTACAAATGATGGCTGTTGTCAGTCAGCTGGCTACTACACACAGTGAAGGTGGCTGGCTACTCAGAGTTCGAAAATGACTAACACAGTTTAATAACAGCCCTGCACCATTTTAGTACCAAGTAGTACCATTTTAGTACATCAAAACGGTCGGCAAATAATTCAAGAAACAGAAAATGGTGTATGTGCTTCTACAAGCTGATGCAAACACGAGTAGGAATCTGAAAGAATTCTAAACTTTGAGTGACCTTTTTAACAAGTACTTCGAATTCTTCCAGACCACTTTCAGTGCTTGCATCAGGTTATGTAAGTAAAAGCAGCTGTTTTCTGTTTCTTTTACAAAATAAGGCCTAACAAAATAAAACAGCTGTGCTAACAATCAGAGGGTATGTTATGCAAGCAGACTTCTATAAAAAGGGTGGAAAGCAATCAAGAGTTCCACATCTACAGGACCTGGGGTTGTTGCTGCCAATCTCATGTTTTTTAAAACTACAGTCTCCTAGAAGTATGAAAAGAAAGCTTTAACTAACATACCCGCTCTTCCTTGTCGCGTGCTTGCTGTCTAAATTTTTCAAAGCTGCTTGCAGATGACGCTGGACGGGATACAGATGAACCTGAAGTATTTGTCAGACTGGACCAGGAAGGTACTTGGCGAATTGGCTTGGGCACTGGATCCTGAAAAAACCCAAACATTTTGGTAAGTTCATAAATGAGACCTCTATGGAACATAAATTAACAAGGTAACCCAATCCAAGTTGACCTAGATAGGTGTTTTACTTCAAGGTTACAACCCTTCAAGCTAACCAAGACTATTTATTTTGGGGGAATTGTGTCACTAATATTATTCTCAATGGCCTTCTCTGTTGTTAGGTGAAGAGACCATGTGCATACATTCCAAGACTTACCTCACTTTTCCTATTTTTCAAATAGATTATTACCAAATTTATACTGATGAATAAATAAGGGGGCACACCCTAAGAAACCTCAGGCCCTTTACTTGCATGCTACTGACAACCAAATTCTCAAAACAAACAGCATAAGTGCGTGTCAATGAGTATTGAGAATTGCTTGAAAAACGTACCTTCTTTGTTTGGTTTTCACTCTTTTGCCCTGGAAAAGAAAAGCAAGAATCGTGAAAAACACACCCACAATAAGCTTTATTGACAAACTGGAATACAAAAACACTGGCAATCCACTGTTAGCAAAATTGCCAATTATGGCCATTCAAGAACAAATGAAAGACATGGGAATAGGGAGAATATTGTTACTGAATAATAAAGACAATTGCTTAGGTTATCACAAACTTACCAATTGTTGCAAGCGACCCTGGTAACTCTCCTATGTTGAATGTCAACCCACTACTCCCTGTAGAGAAATGGTCACATAGAAATACCGTCGGTTTCATCTAAGCATGGACACGTGATGGAAAAACATGTTCTAACTGGGTGTCAAAGGTGACATGTTTGGCCGCCAAACCTTTGAAGTTTGAAGGCTGTTAGAGGATGTTTTGCTTAAATGGCGGGAATCAAGAAAACAAAGAAGACCTAGAAAATGCAGATTTTAGAATTGTTTCTTCGATATTCGGCAATATTAACCGACACATGACAAAACATGTTGACCTTTTCAAATATTTATGCAAATTTTGGCATTGAAAACCGATCACGCACGTAGGAATGCAAGTTTAACGGCTGTCAAACTTCAAATGTTTGGCGGCCAAACATGCCACGTTTGATATCTAATTAAAACATGTTTTTTCTTCACGTCTCCACGTTTAGATGAAAACGACGGTAAGTGGAGTCATCAACTTTGTTATCAATCAATGTTGGTCATGTCCTCGTTGCCACTTATTTGTTACATCTTGTTTGTTTTCAAGCACCTTGCAAGGCAAGAGGAAATCATGGGTGCTTCAAGCATACGGGCTATCCGTTCCGAGATCTAGTTTTTCAAACGTCTTTGTTTTAACTTTTTGATCCACATGTTAGGTCACTTAAACCCTTTGAGTGGTTTTCATTTGAGCGTTGTAAGCTGACCGCAAGAAGAATTTTTTTAAGGAAAGTAGGAAGCTAACATGGACTGTCTGGAGGGGTTGGGGGGGGGGGTATGGATAGTTTTGGATCAACACAATTACCCAATCAGCACTCAACATGTAACAGGCACTAGCAGGAGAATACACATGCAAATAAAACCAAAGAAAATACAACTGGCCAATTACAATTGTGTGCACGGTGCCTTGGCCACTGAGTGGAAGAGAGGCTAAAGTTGACTGGTTGGTTATAAACCTTCCTGCATTTCGTTGTGTACTTGTAAGTGATGATGACTAGAAACTTGCAAAAGCAGTAAGGGGTTGAATCAAAACAAAGTCAACTCTAGCCTCACTAGATCCACTCAAAGGCCACGTCCGTAAAATGGACAATTTCCAACCAGTTGCAATGAAGTGAATGGTAAGCAAATGGGGTGTGCAATATGACTGGAATGTAGAGGCACACCTGATTTTGTTGTGGTTGATGAAGCTTTCTCAGCACCAGCAGTTGAAGTCTTATCTTTAGGCAGTGCGGTAGTTGTAGTACTGACTGGTGTCACTGCTGCAGGTTTAGTTGCAGGTAGACTTCTTGCAAATGATGCTGCAGCTGGCTTGGGTGTGGCTGTGGTGCTGGTGGGTGTGGGCTTGTGTACTGTAGCTGCTGCAGGTTTAGCTGCAGGCTTGGGCGTTGCCACATGTATACTTGGAGCAACTGCTTTAACAGGTTTTGGTGGTGCAACACTCGCTGCAGGGAGACTGCTTGTTACTGGTGAAGGAAGAGCTGTGGTGGATACAGCACTTGGCATAGCAGTTTTTTCTTGTTTAGGTGCTGGAGGAGGCTTGGGAGGTGGTACAGCTAAAGCAGGAAGAAACGGGGTTGAGTGTCCTTAGCTGGAATTTTTTGACATTTTTTTCCTTTTTATCCCCTTAAGTCAACCACACTAACTTCAAGCGAATATTTTGGAGAAAAACAAATTGCAGCAATAGGGAACTTAAGTGGAAAATTTACTGTATGCCAGATCAAAGGGTGGGACTAAACTGAAATGTTAAGTTGCATTTCTGACCCACAGTGAATCACATATTAAAAGAGTCGAGGGAGGTAAATGGAAAGAGTCAACCGTTTTGTTTTTCCTTGTTTGACCAACGCGAGAGTTGAACTTCAGATTGGGTCTTGTGAAAGCAGTACTCTGAACTTAGTAAGCAGAGGCTGTACATGCTACTGAGGATGGGTTCTCTAAGAAAGTTTTCATTGCCAAATCTTATCCAAGTGTTCATAAATAGAACAATCTCATAGGTCAACAACTACAGCTGCCTTCTGATATCTTATTATTGATTTTGAACATGTTCCAACAGGCCTTACTCATGAATTGGACCACTTTTGCCTGCAATAGATGCCCAAAGTGGAGATTTTCACCTACAAAGGCCCCTTGCATCAGCTGAAGTTGCAAGCATATTCTTTTTCAACTGTGAGAATACAAATACTCTGCCCATGCTTGTAGACAGAAGTAAGATTTGTACTCAACACAAGAAAAGTTACCTGTGATTTTGTTCAACTGCACGAAAAGTTTTATTTTTGCGACAATTTACTCCAAAGATTCACTCCAAATTTTCAGCAAGGTTGTAAGTCACCCATACATTACAAGCACTTGGCTTGGTTTGAAAATGGGTTTGATCTGATAATAATCGACATAACATAAAATGGAGGATGGGATGTGGAGGACCAAAACTCCCTAACAAAAACTAGGAAAAAAAACCTTTTTTGGGCTGAAGATCAGCCCCTAATATCATAAACAAACATCAATACTTTGATGTTTGTTTATGACGAACCTCTGCTTACATTAAAGATCTCTGACGAACCTCTGCTTACAATAAAGATGATTTTATTCAACAAGATGGAGTTTACAGTAGCTTTATTTCTTTGTCAAGAGTCTTTACTTTCCACTATGGGACTGCAAGATGAACAACTAATTTGCAGTCCCAAATGCATAATTATTGTGCATTTGAGGAAGGAAAAATGTGGAGTTAACACTCCACAGGTCTGACAGCATTAAAAACGGTTTAACCTCTTTAGAGCCTTAAATGCTTCAAGCAGAATACACGTGTCGCAAAGGAGTTATTTTATGTACTTTAAGTTGAATTTTGGTCAAAGAAAATCCATTAGCCCACAAGGGCAGAAAATAAAGCAACAGTTTTTTTTATTTATTTATTTTTCTGAATGCTAGATTTTTTAACCTTCTTAATTTTAGTTTGATTTTTCATCACATTTTCCCTTTTTCTAAGCCAGGAAACCCTTTGTAGTATGGCTCTGCACTATAATTTCATCTGAATATAGAATACTTTGAATGGCTCCGCTTCAAGGACATCCATCAAAATATGGTTATTTTGTTGCCACTCCATTAAACAAATATTGCTGCTGAGCAAACACTTGCAAAATTGGTTACTCTATTGCAAGTGAAGAATGACAGAACACAGCTGTTGCAAGTAGTTGAACAAAATGTAGGAATTAGCAGACCATTAATAGTTTTGCCACAATGCTGGATGTTTTTTAGTATAATACTGGTTCAACTAGTTACAATAGTTGAACATCGACTTTTCTTTGTGGTTTTCATTTCTTCATAAATAAGAATGGATCATGGTGATGAAAACTTAAGGGTGAAAAAGATGTAAGCAATTTGTTAAAAGAAAAATTATTAAGTCTACGCGGCCCAGTGAAAACTGATTGGAAAACGGGAGCAGAGAATGTAACCACAATATTCATTTTCTCAATTATCCTGTCTATTGTTGCAAGTCTCAGTGAGTCCGGAGAAAGGAGGTTTGATAGGAAATTGTTGGTGAAGTATTCTATCAGCTGAGGTTGAACAAATTGTTCCAAAAGAACATGACTAATGAAATAACACTTGATTTTACCAAAGGTTGTAACGTCACTTCCACTCTAAGGAATGACTTTAGACAGTACAAACTCCACAAAATAGCAATTCAAACCGACCATTTCTTTTGCAGAACAAAACCAGCAGTAGGGTAGGCCTGGTACAAGTGGGGAATAAAATAAATAAATTTGATGGCTTTGAGCGGTCTTCACTGGGAGGTTCTGGGGCTCAAAAGAAATGGTGGGTTTGAAGTAGCAAAAAGTAAAAGTGGGGAAGAAGACATACCAGGCTGGGCCACAGGACTTGGTACTGGTTTGGACGGCGTTGGTGTCGCCTTGGATGTGTGCCCAGCAGACTTGGTCTGGCAATGTCAGGAGGAACAGAATGAGATCTGACTCATTAGTATCAACAGCCAAGTCAGAACACCACACAGCCAAACAAGATCAGACAAGTGAAAGGGGTTCAAACTCGGCAGGATTGCATGGGAGTTGATAAGAATGCATGTGAGACAGGAGTCAAACAAGAACAAGAACTTGACCTCTTGTTACTTCTCATCAAAATTTGAGCAGGTCCAAACTTGACGAGAGTGAATGACAGCTGTCACTCAAATGATAAAAGAGATTGAACACTTGTCAACTCTTGCTCTTGTTTGTTCCGACCTTGCAGCTTGAGAGCAGTGTTAAAAGAGTAAAATTAATCTCTCCTCGTGATTAAATTTTGTGATCAATTGTTTGGGGCTTCCAATGAAATATACTCTTTTAAGGATCTTCCCTTCATCTGTGGACTAAAAAGGTTAAATTCAGTCAATCTCTTTGAATTTTTTTGTAATGAACATGCTTTTCACAGAACTGTATCTGAGTAAGATGAGTAATCTAGGAAGGATGGACATTCTGAGTGTCTGTATGCATGGACACAAATACAGTCAACCCCCATTTTAGCAGACACTTGCTATTTGAAATTGAACATCTACAAAAGGCAGAACCTGTGAAAGTAGGGAAATAATCTGCAGCAGGTGAAAAAATGGCCAAAACAGTAGTGCTGTTGCAGGTTAAAAGGAAACAACTGCACAGTTTATGAGAAGTCACAGGATATGGGAAAAAAACTTGCATCACTTAAAAGTCTAAAATGACACTGGTGACAGAACAGAACAGATCTGTTCAGCGGTGGAAGAGGTTATTTTCCACACAATAAGCACAATTATCATTTTCGGACAGCACTGAATGTCACAGCTAAACTAGCTCTGCCAAAAGCCCCAAAAAGTTTGAAAATCCTAACTGTAGATGCTTAACAAGAGCTGAAACAACCTCATTCTGGTCAGAATGAGAGCCTTTACGTAATCTAACTGTAACTTTGTCTACAGAAGCTGTCTGCAAGGGGGGAGTTGACTGGAGGTCCACAAGGAAATGTACTGGATAATGGCGAGGGAGAGGGGATTTACTGCAAATTTGTGAATGAAATCATAAGTACCTTGCTAGTACTGTGAGAAGAAGTCTTGTGGGTCAAACCACCAGACTCTGTCAAACAAGGAAACCAAATTAGATCCATCTGAACTGGGGAACCTAAACTCATCAACGGACAATGTAACTGTACAAACAACAAACGAAATCCAAAAATGGTAAAATACAATTTATTTTGCTACATTAAGATTATTAGCAGGATGCGGATAAAAGTTACAAATGCACACTGCCTGGCAGTCATTTTATTAACGTAGCATGAATCCTGTCAGCTCTGTTTGACGAAGTATGGGCAAATGACACACCCTATTTTATGGTTTGTGTAAAAAGCTATCACCGAGATTTTAAATTCTTTAACAGATGCCTATCTAACTTTCACGTTATACTCAAGAGTTAAAAGTCATACTGTATATTAACTTAATTGGCAAACGAATGACTTATTCAGCAACTTGCGAGTGAACTGCATACACCAACGGTTTTAATGTACATTATTTACACTAAATATGCGGACAATGACTACATAAATTCTTTTAGTTGATGTCTCTGTCTTCATATTTGCAAACAGCTTCATATAATTTTTTGAGGTTATAAATGCGCTACTCATTTTTTAGTTTTTTGTTGTTGCTGTTCTCGCGTCTATTCTTCACTACCTGATTCAGAGTCAGAGCTGCTTGCTGAACTAGAGGAACCAGAGCTTGAACTTGAATCAGAGCTACTGCTAGAACCACTCCCGCTGCTACTACTGCTCTCACTCAACCTTGATGGCCGAGGCTCACTGCCTACAACATCCACAACAGAGTGATCGGACCGCTGTGATTCTGAAGATTAAACCACAAGCGAGACAGCAAGTCAGTTTAGAATGTACAAATCTATAACAACATTGTCTATCATTCTATAATCAGGAGATGTATTATTTTAGATTTTACACGTTAAGAAGAAATGACTAGAATCTCTAATTTAGAGTCTCTTGTGAGGAGAATGCAAGTGACTCAAAAACTACTGTGGTCTTTTCAGCAAGGTAATGCTGAAAAGGCAATCGTGACCTGAGCTGTCACACTGTTGTATTGACAATTGCCTTTTGGAGTTGTCACCCCGCGAGCAAATATGCTACAAAAATCACAATATTTTCCCATCGCTTGCCAGTGTTTATCGCAAACCACTCTTAATTCTCTGAAACCAGCATGCCAGGCATAAAACCCGTTTAGAAACTGGAACAAGTCAGATTAAAAATTTTCTAGACTTGAAAACAGCAATTTCACAGTATGCTTATACTCAGAAAATTTATCAACTACAAAACCAAAATAATTTTTGAAATGCTCAAGGTACTGGATACTCCCAGGAGGCTGGAATGAGACTTGACTCCCAGACTTAGACCAAGAATATTCCAAGTGTCAAAAACATGGCAATTTTATGGTAAGCTCAAGCTTAGGAAACTTGTAAATTACAGAACCAAAATATGTTTTTGAATTGCTTGCCAGTTTTCAACAAATACTGAACAGTCAATAGGCACTCCAGGATGTTTGAATAAACCCTTCCAATGAAATTCTCTGAGAATTTCTGACTGCTGGGCATTTAGTTTTTTGCAGAACTGTTCTGACTGCTGGGCAACTAGACACAGCACTTGATGTATGGGACAGAACAGTAAAGGCCTTTCACAGCTTATGGGAAGTGAACCTAATCATCACATCTTGGAAACCCTACATGTAACTTCCACAGATAAACTGCTTGGCTATGTTTGTTCTCTAGGAAAGGTGTTCAAGATTTTGGAGTCACAGCCATATTTGGCAGGTCACGAAACCTGAACAGAAAAAAAGCCTAAAACTCAAATGGCACACAGTTTTGGTTGTTGAAAACAGTGCCAATATTTAACAGCAGTAATTGCTCATGTCAGATCATAAAGAAGGCTGAATGATCTCTGATTTACGGAAAGAAAAAACAGACCTCTGCCTCCTTCCCTCCGAGTTTTAGGGATTTTACTTTTTAATGTGCAGTTGGGGACTGGCACTAGCTATGCATGCACAATATAGACTTTAAAAATTCCGATGTTTATCCTCATACATTTCACCAGTCTAGCAGCACAAAACACTAAAATGGCGTATTACAAAATACCATCCACAAAAATCCCTTGACAACAATGCCAGGTCTGCAGTTAAGGGTCTCACTTCCTATATCTTGCATTGTTGCGCACAACAAGATTTTTGCAACCCATAAAGCAACAAGGTCTGCCATAAAATAGTCATAACAAAAGCATCTCACCTTTTTTAGTCTGCTTCTTCTGCCCTGTGCCTCCCAGCCTGCCACTGACATCCTTGATGAGGAAAAGGAGTGACGCGGTCAGCTGTAACCCTGTACCTGGTAGTCTAGCTTACAACTTGTGCAACTTATACTATACAGTAGCACAATTGTACTAAAATATGCAAATCTTTCAACAATAATTTATTATTATCACTGCAAATACTTGTGCAACATACCTGGAGCCTTCTTTCAAGTTCCTCTTTCTTTTTTGCTTGTTCCATTTCTCTTTCCTCTGCATTCTTGGCCTTCTTAGTTTGAGGCTTGACCTTTTTTCGTAAGCACTGTTGAACATATTTTTCCAGTTCTCGCAGTGTCGATGGTTTAAGTGTTTCAAAGTCTATTTCAATTTCATCCGGGTTAGAGTCCCTCAGACCAGGTTCCCTGGATTGTATTATGTTAACTACTCTGCCCAGCTTGTCTCCTGAATTTGATAAAACAAAGCAAAGGTACTTTTATAACATACAACCTTCATGGTAAGATCATACCACAATGCAACATCTTTTTTAATTAAACATCAAAGTGTGACTTTTTCAACCTAATTTGATTACCTTTGTGGGATCTACTAACCAATCTGAATTTGAGGATTGTTTCCAGGACACCAACCGAAGTAAACAAGTGAACTTAACCCTTTAAGACCTGATATAAAAATGCATATTCTCCTTACTGTTCTCCATACATTTCTTATGGAACTAGTAAAGAGAATTTGTCTAAATATCAAGACATTCTATCCTTAGTGATCACTTCCCTTATTTTCATCACCTGAATGTTCGAACAAGTAGCGATAATGTAACAAGAAATTTCATTTTCATCACTGCTAGGGCTTAAAGCGTTAACTTGGTTTTTACTGAGATATAATCAAACTCTGAGAGGACAGTTGATCTACTCAAAAGGTATCTGAATTAAATAAAGTGGGTCACACTATTGTCATGCTTTAACTTTTTAGTCATTATATTATTGCTCTTTTTAAAAGGGACATCAATCAGTAACAGAATTAGATAAAGTCACTTTTCTAGCTGGGCAACAAGAAAGAATGCTCTGCATTGTATCAGGTGGATTTATGTTGATTCATGAAGACATTGCAAATTATAAATAAGAATAAAACGTTGTCTGGTTAAAAATTTGTTAAAAATCTATGGGCTTTCGACAACCATTCTGTTGTCTTTAACGGATAGAATAAAGTGACTATGTAAAATGAATATTAAAAAGTAAAGGAATAGAAAATGCGAAAGAATGTAAAGTAAGAATGCTAAAAGTGTGAAAGATAATGTTTGTTTAAAAGAATGCGATACTGATTGGGGAGTGGGCATAAGTTATTATAAGTGTAAACAGTTTTTGCAGTGTGCCAAGACTCAAGGGTCTTGAGGTGGAGGTAATTGGCTTTATTGATAATTAATGCATTGTCAAAGTCAATCTGGTGGTTCTTGGACCAGGCATGGTTTGCCACATTGGAGTCTTTGGTGCGCATTTTCACGTTTCTAGTGTGCTCTTTCTTTCTGGTGTTAAATGACCTTCCGGTTTCACCAATATAGCTCCAAGAACATGTGCTGCAGGAAATTTTGTAGACAACATTGCATTGTCTTCTTTTTCCGGACAGAATTTAGGGGCCGGGAATTCTTGTTGGAGTGTTATAACTGATTTCTTAGTGACTAGAATAGTATGCTCAAGAATGACTTCAACCAACCTGGAAGCTTGTTGATGTCAAGACTGAGCTGCCTTTTCTCATCGTATGTCATGGGCCTGGCAGTATCCACTTCATCATCACTGTCCACTTCCAATGTTTTCTTTTTGGCTGCCATCCTTGAAACAAAACAAACATGAGAACACCAGTGATAGACCTTAAGAAGAATGATCAACTTATTCTCATTTACAAATTATAAGGAGGCTTGTAGGTACATGCAGTGCATTCAGTGCGCTTACTGTAGACTGTGGACCTCAAAAGGAGCAACAATGCAGCTAGTAGTCAACAAAGTGCAACCAAAGAGTGCTCAAACATACTTGCTGTTTGCAGATCTTTTGGATGCAGACTGTTTCTTGGGCTGTTTTTCAGCTTTTGGTTGAGCATGTGAAGCCTGTGCTTTTGCTGCTGACTTCTGTTTGGCCTGACTTTTTGGTTGTGCTGGGGCTGCCTGTTTGGTTTCTTTCTTAGGTTTTTTCTCTGGTTTCTTCTTAGGCTTGTTTGCCACAATCACAGTTTCACCAGTTAGCTTGCTTAGTTGTTCATGCACTGAGATAAGCTGCGGGGAAGAAAAGCAATATCTTTGACTTCACATGTTTGACTAGACTGTAAAATGCTTCAATCACAAGTCTCAAATAGAACTACACAAATTTTTACTGGCCAATTTTACAGAATAGTCAGTCTGAAGGTCTCTAATAAGTGAAGAGTTTAAAAGAGAACAAGTCATGGTCAACAAGGTGCCATGGCCGAACTGACTGTTGATCATAGAATAAATTATACAGAGAAAAAGTTTTATTGTTTTAATGGAAAACGAAACATTTGCAAACAGAATATGCGGATAGGCAATGATGATTAGACAATCACATGTATGTTCGAAAGAGACCACAGCTAATGGCATGTTTAATGCCCCTGCTAAACGATCAAACATTTTCATCTCACATCATGTTTGTCACACAAAACGTTTGGTGGCTAAACGGGCAAATAATGTTTGATAAGGGCGTTTATCACTTGGAGTAGAACAGCATCAGTTATTGTTTCTGTTGTTTTCATTTGATTTTTTTTTAGTTTCTGTCGTGTTTTAATTTTTGATTACTCGTTTGATCATCGTTATTGTAGTTTTTCCATCACGTGTTATAAAGGAAAATTAAAACATGTGATTGCTGGAATCGTGTCACACAATGGTGACACGTAGTTTCCTGGCCTCTTGCACAACAGGGTTGGGAATGCAACACTCTTTGGTGAAAACAGGGCCTCATTAGCAAACTTCTTCAACAAACCCTGCTTCAGACTTCAGGGTATTTTTGCACACACTGTACTGCGGTCAACTGCAGGTAACTGCTGTATAACAGAATAGTAACTAAATGTAAAGAAGATCCTCGCAGTTATAAACGCAACTTATGCAGTTGTGAAAAGAAAGCCTGAAAAAAAAAGAAAAATCAGGCTTGCCGGGATTCGAACCCTGACCTCTGCGATACCCGTGCAGTGCTCTAACCAATTGAGCTAACAAGCCAACTGGGAGATGGTCATTAAATTGGTTCGTAATATACCCGGGAAAGATGAAGATGACATTATGAATATATGAAACTCATATATTTGAATTTTTCGCAACTGCATAAGTTGCGTTTATAACTGCGAGGATCTTCTTTACACTTATTTCTTCATTCCGCAGTTCAAATATATGAGTTTCCTATATTCATAATTTCATCTTCATCTTTCCCGGGTATATTACGAACCAATTTAATGACCATCTCCCAGTTGGCTTGTTAGCTCAATTGGTTAGAGCGCTGCACCAGTATCACAGAGGTCAGGGTTCGAATCCCGGCAAGCCTGATTTTTTCAGGCTTTCTTTTCGCAACTGCATAAGTTGCGTTTATAACTGCGAGGATCTTCTTTACACTTATTTCTTCATTCCGCAGTTCAAATATATGAGTTTCCTATATTCATAATTTCATCTTCATCTTTCCCGGGTATATTACGAACCAATTTAATGACCAACTCCCAGTTGGCTTGTTAGCTCAATTGGTTAGAGCGCTGCACCAGTATCACAGAGGTCAGGGTTCGAATCCCGGCACGCCTGATTTTTTCAGGCTTTCTTTTCGCAACTGCATAAGTTGCGTTTGTGACTGCGAGGATCTTCTTTACACTTATTTCTTCATTCCGCAGTTCAAATATATGAGTTTCATATATTCATAGTTTCAGAATAGTACCTGTTGCTGAAGCTGAGAAAGCTTCTCAGCTCTATCATCTTCATTATCATCAGATGCAGGTGAGGACGATGGCGGAGTGGCAGCTGACTCTGGTTCAGGCTCAGGGGGTTCCATTACAGGTGGCGGGGGAAGCTCTGGTTCCTCTGGCATTTTGGCAAATTTCATTTCAAAAACATCCTGTGAACAATACAGTCAAATTACAAACTGATGTTACTTGAAACCCTAATGATATATCAGTACTGAATCAGGAAAATGGCAGTCAATTATCATTCTGTACCAATGCCCAATTCTTGTTTGAAGAAAAACTTGTCTATGTATCTGACAATACCATCTTGAAATGGTTGTAGATGATAAAACACTCTTGAAATCTTGACTAATGTGAATTCAACATGCATGAGCTGCTAAAGGAGGTAGCATCTAAAAACCTGTCCTGAATTTTTTGTCTAATGCAAATTTGGGATAGTTTTCTGAGACAAGTTTTCCATCTCAAGTTTTGCCTTTTTGGATAGGAAAATGGATGTATAAACTTGAGACACAAAAGTTGGCCTTCACTTCATTCATATTAGAAAAGTTTTCAGTCTTGAGACAATTTGGGTTTTCTGTCTCTGACATTAATTTGACAAATTTCAACCTACACGTACAAATTCTCCTTGCTAGTTTCTGACATTCCTTCTGCAGTATTCAGTAAAAGTTATCAGTTTTTTTAATTGATTGTTAGCACATAATCTGTAAGCTTAAAATGGTGGTTAAACCAACAGTCAGTTACAAACCTGTAATTGCCTTGCCATTTTGACAACATCGTGATCTGGAGGATTATACCTGTAACAGTTGCTAAACATAAGGCGTACATCAGCAGCAAATTCAGATGATGAATTGTAATCTCTTTCATCCATTTTTGCCTGTGGTGAGAATTGTAAGATTAAATTTCCAAGTCAGTAACTTAAATTCAAGTGACAGAAGGTCAAACTTATGCAATATAAGGAAAGCGACAGGAATGGAGGGAAAGCTGACGTGGATTAAAGATGCCCAAGGATACTGTGGTATGTGCCCCAAATTTTAAACCAGTTCTGGATGGGGAAAAAAGCCCTACGACAAATACTTGCACCCAAGTAAAGCCTCCTGCCAGTTTAATAATAATAATAATAATAACAATAATAATATTTTGCATCAACTGAAAAACTCGGAAAAAAGAATTCCGAGTTCCAGATGGGATTCGAACCCACGACCCTCCGTGATCTAGTCGGATGCTCTACCACTGAGCTACTGGAGACTCTATGGTGAGCAAGGGTGAAATGTGGGTCTTGACCAGAACCGCATCACGCAGTCACATAGTCAAATCAGGACAAGCACACATAGGACTCATAACTGCATCGCGCAGTCACATTAAATAATATTTAATAATAATAATAATACACATTTAATAATAATAATAATAATAATAATAATTAGTATTATTATTGTTATTGCAGAAATTAACTTATACTTTTATTTCATGAACTTACTTTTATTGTGCCCAAGTCCATTGGTTGCTTAATGATATCATGGTAGTCATGCAGTCCAAGGGCAGTAGCATCAACAGGCTTATAAAAAGGCCACGCATATGCCTACAGTACACAACAAACAATTCAGTCCAGTAAATCTGGAGAACCATACAAAAATAAGAGCAAATGAACGAATGAACAGCTATTGGTTGATGTCTGTAAAAGTGCTTTGACTGATCATGGTATGTCCCCGCCCTCCTGCCACCTTATGAGACCTGGACCTAACTTTAATATGTCAATTCAGCAAGAACTTGGCCAAGTGGCAGAATGCTAGTACTTGTGCTTATAATGCAACCAACCAAGGGTTTGAATCTGCACATGTTTTGCCTTTCAGAGCTACCTAATCCTAAGTTGGTAAACATCTATGCATGTAACTTTGAAAGGTCACAATTTTGTCACAGTGTAAACTGCGAGTAGTCTCTAATTTTGGTGATGGTAATTGTGGGGCAGGCAAAATACACGCGCGTGTGCGAAATTTCGAGGAGATGTGATGCCAGGGGAGCGCCAAAAATTAGAGACTACAGACAGTGCCAGGGAGTTTGAATTAAGTGCGTACATTCCAAGCACAAAACTCTGATTGGCTCTTTCTTGGATACCTGTCAACAATCTGGCAACAGTACACAAGCCCCTGTAAACATTCGTGATAACATCGACTCCGTTTCAGTTTACTGAGATGGCAGCAAGATTACAGGCTTGTCTGCTGGACAAATAGTGAGGGTTGCTTAAAAGATGTATCGGAAGGAAAGTTCAAAATTATATTCGGTTTGGCTGAAGATTGTTTGTCCAAGCCATTCCAAGAGCTGTTAAAATCACAATCTACCTGTTTACTGTGAGCTGAGATTTCATTTAAATTTTAACACCGATATGTGACCGATTAACCGGAACAAAGTACTGTGCACCAAACTCAATCTCAGCTCGCTGGCAGCCTCGTTTTGCTCTGCGTTGAAATAAAACTATCGGTGAAAGTTGAAGGAATTTTTTCGTGTCTCTAGCTATCGAATTTTTTTCAATGTGAGCTTAGAAGT
>OZ024889.1:30808848-31036348 GCA_964017195.1 Siderastrea radians
GTGGAATAACAATGTACCTTGTTTACTCTTATTGATGCCCAGGGACTATTATTAAAATCAATCTCTTTAAGTACCCATCAGTCATGAATCAACCACTCAACCACTTAGTTGATAAATCGGTCAATCAGTCAATTAAAAATTTGTGACTAACAGTGTTGCCAACGCGAATAACAAATGGTCCAGTAACCACTAGTGACTTTATTTGATGCACAGATTATGACTCACTATGTTACTACCCCTGACTGTGATGGTAGTAAATCTTGTGGTTGAATTTGTTTTTGGTTTGATCATTAGCCTTTACACTGCATCTAATGTCACCAATGAGCAATGTTACTGATTGTCATAATCTGGTAGCAAAGAGAAACAAAAAGAAAAGCCTCTTCATAAATCATTTCAGGATAGTCAGAAACCTGTCATGTAATGAACTGACAAGAGGGGATCAGACTGTGGTGAATCCATCATTTGAAATAGTTTTCCCTGTCAAGTGAATTCAAGTAAATAAGTCTGAATCATTATTCCTGGGAAGTTAGTTGTGTGTGTGCTTGTGTGTGTGTGTGTGTGGGGGGGGGGGGGGTAGGGTTACTCCCAAATAACTGAAATGCTACTGGTGTATGGATGTGTTACTGAGGGAACATGAAGTGTATGTGGATACAGTCAAACTAATCACCAACATCAAAATTTACCAAAAAAAAAAAAAACAAAAATATAAAACCTTATTTCAAAACTGCTCTTAAAATTTTTTATTTCAATTGATAATGTCTGCCTGGGAACATACATGTAGCTAAGAGTACAAATTTATTAACCAAAGCCTTACAATAAACTGCCATATTTTTTCTGACATCAGGTTGATGGAATAAAAACCTGTATGGGAAACAAAGCAGAGTTTAATTACCTCAGTTGCCAAAAGTAAGCCCGTGGCTTTAGGGAGGTTCTAAGGATATTTGCGCAATTTTTTTCTGCGCATCCATACTGCGCACACAATTCACAAAATTGGCATTATGTCATGCCGTGTCATGCACCGAGCATGCACGCTCGCATGAAAAACTACCCCAAATGTTTTAAGACACTGTAAACTGCCGCTTATAAGCCCTAAGCTGATACAACTTTGTAAGGGGTTTTGGGTGGGCTTATAAATGGAGGGGCTTATATCCGGGGGGGCTTATAAGCGGGATAAGAAAAACGTTACAAAATGAGCCACAGCAGTGTTGATCGAAACACGTTTTTAATGTACCAGTTTGTAATTAACCTTTGAAATGTCACAATAAATCGAATTCACTTCAATTTTAACAACAAAATCAAAACTGCAACAACGCGAACGTAACCGGAACATAACAAAACAGAAGCTCAGAGTTAATCTTTCAGTTTTCTGTGAGAGTGCTTAATATTAAGGAAACAGGGAAAACTAGAGGAGGGCTTATATCTGGGGGGGGGGGGGGTGGCATATTACCGGATGTATTTTTTGTTTACAGGTGGATGGGCCTATAGCCGGGGGGGGGGGGGGGCTTGTAAGCAGGTGGGCTTATAAGCGACAGTTTACGGTATTTGTTTTCAGTTTTGAGCATGTGCATTTAAATAAGTGGCATTGAAGCAATCCAAGTGGATGTAAGGTAAACTGTATTTTTCAAGATGGTTGGTCTCATGTAAATACTTATGCCAGTCTGAATTTCAGACTGGTCTCATGTAAACAAAATTGCACCAGTCTGAGTTTACACTGTTTTAATGAAATCAGGGTTTTACTTCCCCTGGGTATCTGAGGATGTTGTTAAACATTCTTGAGAGCTGCTCAACTTTAGTCTGAGGGGGTGTTTGCATGACACCAGTTCATTGTATGCTTTTCATTCTGCTACAAGTTCACCCCAGTTCCCTCTTGCTTCTCTGTATTTGTTATATGATTACAACACAAAATCTCGTAACAGTGCAAGCCATACCTGGGTGAGTTCATACCGGTATCACGTAAACATGGTGTAACTATTTGATTCATTCTGCATTAAGTTACCCCCCCCTGTAATTAACCATATTGCCATCCAGATAAATCTCACATCACCGTGAAAAAAGGATTTTGTAACTTGAGGAGGGGAGATTCTTAACTACAAATCTCGCATTGTTGCTAAGGGATTTTTGTGGATGGTATTCTGTCATACGCTGTTTTCAGCGTTTCCTGCCACTATATTGGTGAAGTAATGAAGAAGAACATATGAATTCCACAACTGAACAGTGTGCACGCATAGCTACTGCCAGTCCCATGCAACTGCACATTAAAAAGAAAATCAGTAAAACTAAGAGGAAACTAGTAAAGTTCCGACTTTTTTGCGAATCGCCCCACCCTTCTTTACAATCTGAAGCATGCAATTACTGTTTTTACAAAGAATAGAAGAACTACAGCACAAAAATGTATAAAGATATGTGCTTGTGCCATCACAACTTTTATATTCATAATAAAGCAAATTTCTAGAAACTGTTGCTTAAAATTTTGCATCCTGATAATCTCTAAATGTTCGCAATGTTTACAATAGCGAGAACTGTATGCTGTTTGAGTTTTAGCATTTTTTCTGTTCAGGTCAAATGCCATGCTGAATATGGTTGTGACTTGAAAATCTTGAAAACCTTTCCCATAAAACAAACGTGGCCAAGCAGCTTATCTGTGGAAGTAATAGGGTTTCCAAGATATGATGGTTCTGAGGAACTTCCCACAGCAACAATATGGTGATTAAGAGTCTCCTCCCTTAAGTCCAGATGTAAAGGCTCTCATTGCCACCCAAATGGAAGTCTTGATGGCACACTCATGTAAATGTTGTGGTTCAATTTTATCCTTGGTTCAATTTTTATTTTCCATTGTGAATAATAGGATTGCCAAATAAAAATTGGAGCTCCACTTTTAGGCTTGGCTAAATCTATATACTTGAATGATTTTAAAACTGTTTAATTATGTTTGACTGGGTTCAGAAATTGAATGGAATCAAACACAGCTGTATATATAGGCATATTTTTGGTCATCAATTGTGTTCAACTACCGAACCCAAATTGACCCAATCACTGCATTCAATCCAGTTCAATTTACTGAACAATTAGATACGTAAGCTGGGCTAATTATATATTAACTGATATCTTCCACGTACCTTAACTTCACTGTAAGAAAATGCTGCATCACTGATCACTGCTGGCATATATGCCTAGAACAGAAAAAAAGGATCAGTGAAAAAAAAAAAACATTCAGGGCTAAAAAATGGCAGTCGCCCAGTCGCCAGTGGCGATTTAAAACTGACCAGGGCCACTAAAAGTCGAGGCTTAAATGCCTGATAGAGGACTGCAAATAAAAGGTACACTGTAGTTACAATTCAAATAAATTAGACTTTCATTGGAGCATCTTTCTTTTCTTTCCCCTCCTCAACTCTAAGTTCATCAATTGAAGAAAATTTTCAGTTCTTGGAGTGCAAAATTCATGAGAACGAGCGCCTGTCAAATTACTTTCATGCTTAAAATATATTAACTTCATTGTTTTTCTTTTGACAACATCAAATAACTAATATTGTATGTAACATACATTATTAAAGCATTCACAATGCAATTTTTGACCAATGTGACATTAATGAACAGAAAGAATGGGTGAACAGAATAGTAATTATACTCAATGTCAATTATTAAGGGAGTCGTCATTCACTTTGCTAGCATTGTCACTTCCCGCTTTGAAATGTTGTTGCCGAAGCTATACTTTGCTTTACTTTTGTGATCCACCTGATTCATGAGACGTACAAGACCCATTGTTGGAAATTTTTGCATCCACCCGTGAAAGTGTTCTTCTTTCCAGCTTTTGTGGAATCCTAACAAATAATTAATAAATCATCGCCTGAACCCCTCATTTGCAGCTATCCAAACTCTTTTAGCCATTTGTCTAAAAAGTGGTTACATGTAATTGTCTTCCGCCCTTTGCACGGTTCATTGGGTAATACAGGTAAGGTAAAGCACTTGAATATCAATCGATCGAATGAGCAACAAAATGGCAGGACCTCATTTAAGTTTACTGGATGTTCAATCATCTCCAGTCTCCTTTGCTTAACTCAGTAAAGAGCCAATTGCAATTAATCAAACATGTTCTAACTAATCCCAGCAGACAATTGTCAGTTAAACAAGCCAGATTGCCTTTAGGAAGCAAAAACACATCAGTACAAATATGTCAATTGCATAAAAAAATCCTTTGCTTACATCTGGATTCCCCCCCCTTGGGAATACAATGATTTTTGAGAAAACCAAAAAATGCATGCAGTAATTATTTAAACTTTCTAAAACATGAACATTCCATTATGAGTGACAAATAGTAAGAAGCACTTTCCACAATGCAGTGCTTTTATTTCATACATGTAGGTTAACTGAGATCGAAAAAAAAATGGCAAATTGCAGTCGCCTTCTGAACTAATGCACAGGGTTAAAACTTGGCGGTCGCACGGTCGCCCGTGGCGACTAGGAAGTGTCTAGGGCCACTAAAAGTTGACGTTTGATCGCCCGAAGGGCGACTACGATTTGAGAAGTACGAAAAGAATAACAATAACAAAAAAAATTGTTTTTCCTTGAAGTACCTTTCTTTTCTTTCCTTTCTTTCCTCAACTCTAAGTTCATCAATTGTAGTAAAGGTTTCGTTCTAAAGTGCAAAATTCAAACCGTTCGTAATCGAGTTTTTAGATTGCTCCGATATGTAGACGCCATTTTGATTTTGTTGACACGAGGTGCGGTACGTTTTCAAACATGAATATCGGAAAAATCACTCAACATTGCTCGATATAATAGGCTTACTTTTCACCTGAATTCAAAAGCATTCGAAAGAAACTGAGAATCGTGATACTGTAGTTTATAGGCGTTGAGAAGATCGTTTTGTCCGTATTAGGAAAAAAGGGTCCAGTTTTTCTTCGGGAGTTTATGGACCAAGTCAGAACCTATAGGTTCTGACCTATAGGGCAAGGAAGAACGAGAAGAGTGATTCCCAACACAGACCGAACAAAGTTTTTATTATTATAACAATTTAACCAATTTCTCGACAGTACACTGGCAAATGTGAGCTTTCAAGACAATGTTAAGATCAAGCAAATTTCTTTTGGCGTGTCAGTTGAACACCCTACTAGAAAACACGGGCCGAAACATCCGTGAGGCGTTTATTCGAGTAAAAATGGTTTAAAAATTTTTTGTGCTAGCAGAGAAAATTTGAGGGCCACTTTATTTTGGCCTGGGCCACTAAGAATTCAGAGATACTGGCCCGAGTGGCGACCAAGCACTGAAGTTAATTTTTAGCCCTGAATGCATGGTTCAATTTTACCTGTTACCATCCCCCCACCAGGCAACCCCGGGGACAAGTCCAGCCCTTCGAGCCTGGGGGTGGGGAATTGTTTGAAGTGGTCTTGTCCCGGGGAGTCGGGGGAGGGGGGCAAATCGAAAATAACTTCTTGTTGTTCTTGTAAAGTATGTCACTTCTCAGTTGATATGATGGCCCCGGACCGCGTGGAGCCTATTTCCAGTGAAAATCTCTAGTATTTGTAGCAGACTGTTTAGAGAAGAGTAATCTCTCAAAATTAAAATCTGTGTTCGACGGTACGTTTATTATAAATTGTTGAAAGAATGTGCGTTTGATGCATACTCGAATGAATGGTGGTCGTCACAAACAAAGAAATATTTCTTCAGTGTGTTTATATTTATAATAAGACCACTTAAATAGACTCTATATCAAAACGGATGCACAGTTTTATGTTAAACAGAGATTTCAGTCCAGTGTTCTTATGAAACAAGGTAAGAAAAACTCCTTTAAATGCTGCCATCAATTTGTTCATGGGCCTCTTGTGCGTATGCGCTATATTTAGAATAAAACATGTGGCGAAGAAAATTTCTTTACTTGCCAGCCGTACGCCAGTGCAGGTAGAGTTTTTTCTTCAGTTTTCTGTTCATGTCTTTATTATATTATGCATGTAGTGTCCTTCTTTCAATAAACTCTAGAAAAGCATTTAAGTGCTTGTCAAAACGTCTGATTTTGCTATTGTACGGAAATCAATATGGTCATTTAGGTTTTGTACACAAAACAACGTATTTGTGGTCGATGAGGAGTCCCGGAGGTGGGGAATCGTCTCTTTCTGTGTGCCCGGGGGTGGGGAATAGACTGCCAAGTGAGAAAAAAATTGCAAATCCCGGGGGGTAGGCCCGGGGAGGGGGAGGATGGTAACAGGTAGAATTGAACCATGCATAATATTGAGTGATAAACAAAAAAAATTCACACATACACATGTAAGCTTAACTTGAAGAGGCCAAATAAAATTATTGAAATTCAAGCAAACAATTCATAAGTGATAAACAAAATTAATTCACACATAAGCTTAAGTCTTGAGCTTAAGTGAAGCCCAATAAAATTATTGAAATTCAAGCGAACAATTCATAAGTGATAAACAAAATTAATTCACACATAAGCTTAAGTCTTGAGCTTAAGTGAAGCCAAATAAAATTATTGAAATTCAAGCAAACAATTCAGAAATCAGAATAAGGGTTAAAAAATATTTAAGACCTACTTCAGTAGATACATAAATGAGGATGTGCTTTTTCGTCGATTCGTTACTTGCATGGATTTTGGTAGGGGTTTTGCCGAGGATATTGTAAACAATGACTGGATTCAGAGTTTAAAAGAACGAGGCATATATCAATTATGTCCTGTTTTGTTATTCTTTTGTTAGTCAATGAGTTAACATCTTGACGATTCGCGTTGGTACTTGTTTTCGCCTTTTACTTCATTGCATGCTTTCATAAGCTGTTTTCTCCTTTGCCTGGCTACACTTTGCTCCGTGAAAACAAAACACACTGGTATTCTTCAATGCAAAGTTGAGAAAAGCGGGTTATCGTCGTAAAAGTAAATAACTGGAAATATTATATTTATGACCAAAGCCAAGACAAATTTCTCTTTGTTCGAGATAACGGGGAATTGGAGATAAGCGAGTTGAGATAGTGGGATCCTTCTAAATAAAAGCGAATTCCCCATACCGTAATATTCTGTGAAATGATTGAAAAATTCCGAGAAACTTACCCGGGAAACTCAGCAATCAGATCTTCACGCTGGTTCAATTAAAGCATCGGGCCAAAGCAATCCATATTTCTCCTCAATAAAGACATTCATATTCCACTTAACAGGCATTCGGGACCGGCAGTCGAGTTTCTTTAGCCTATCTTTTCATTTCTAACGCTGAAAAGGTATTGTGTTCTCGTTCTCACTCAGTCACGCGCGCGGCCATATTGTGAAATCTTGTAATATGATACCATCACTTTGCACTACCCCCTCAAATTGTGTTCCCTTTTTTCGTTTTGTTTTGTTTTGTTTCTTTTTTTCTTTTTTTCACTTTCTACGAGTAGTATTAAATGACATACCGTAAAAGGTGCGGTTTAAGTTTTGACGAAAAGTTCCCTTTTGTAACAGTACATTTTTTTTGTTAAACAAACTTTGCTAAAGCACGGAAATTGATTTTACCTTTTTGAACACCTTGTAACTTCATGCTGTCCTTGGCGTAAATTTCTTCTCCGTTCTCTCTCTATTACGACTTCTTTCCCCTTGATGATCTGTAGAATAAAAAACAAAAACGTAGACGTAAATTATTCGGTGGTACAAAATTATTTCCAATCACAAATAGATAAAAATCAAGAAAACTGTACCCGACATGTTTACAGTTCTCTGTCGGCGTCTCTCAGTTTTCCTCTGGCGTTGTTCTTCAGTACCGTTCCGTCTTATTTCTAGTTGCCTTTATCTCTCTGCTGTACTGTTCCTTCGTCTTTCTCGTTTTCGTTTCCGCTCTGCTTGACCGGGTGCTTGACGCTGTTCTTCAGTGGCGTTTCTCATCCTTTCCCGTTGTTGATCTCTATCTCCTTCTCTTTTCCTTCGTCTCTGCTCTTCCAGGGAAAATTGCCTCATGTAAGAATGTCATGAAATGCGATGTACGGACGTATGTATGGCGCACGCGGCCGCGAGCCATTCCGCTTGCCATGACCATAAAAAATCACCAGCATACCTCTTAGTATGGGTATGGGGCTCCACTTTTGCGGCCTTCGGCCGCAAAGGAGTTCCGCTATAAACCTTGTCTTGTACTTAAGATGTAAATATTGGCCACACAGCACAACCAGCCTTTACCGATGAGTGGACAAATCGGGTTGAAAATTTGCAACACGCAAATGGCAACGTCCAAAAGTTTTTGTTTTGTGAAGCTGAGCGGTCTTGAGTGTACTACTTCAGATTTGTTCTTTCGAAAAAGAACTGTTTAGGTACCTGTGTTTGTCGTTAACTTAACGGAAACCGATGAATTTCAATTGTTTTCTGGTGAGTAAACACGAAGGAAATATCTGCCGCTTGTTACCAAACTGCGAAGAAATTCTCACCATTTGCTGGTCACGCATGCATCTGGATAATAAGAAGTTTAAACTTTGCTAAGCGCTGCTGGCAACTATCTTTTACTTTCGGAAAGTACTAATGAAAATGTGATTGCGGCACCTGTCTTTGTAATTCCTTCTATCAATTAATAGTGTAGCAGTTATTCTTTAAACAGTGCTCTGTTACATTTGGCCTTCATTTGTGCAATTGAAAAATGACAAGCATAGATAACAATAATGATGTCTGAAAAAACATCTTTTCCTAGTGTTGTAATCATGTACATCTTTGCTAGATTTAATATTAAAACTGAAATCAATCTGGCCGTCATATAATTGCGACACCTGTCTACGCAATTTCTCCGGTCGATGAATGGTCCAGTTATTCTTTAAATAGTGGTCTCATAAGGCTTTATTTGTGCAATCGAAAAATGACAATCAAAGATAAAAGCAATAATGTATAATAGAACGCTGTATGAAGGAACAGATCAATGGATAGTCACAGAGGTTTTAATTTCACTCTCCCTAAATGTCTGCTTGTCGCGTGAGCCTAAACGCTTCATTTATAAACATCACTAAATTGGGCTTGTCTTGTGTTTTGTTTTTTGTTACCAATGATGCTAATATTCCCCTCTTGCATTTTTCAATAAGCAAGTTTCTAAGAAAGTTCAGTCGATTTCTGCTTCAACACTGAAAAAAGAAGGTAAGAAGATATTTGCCTTTTCAACACTTTTATTCTTGACTTATAAACCTTGTCTTGTACTTTAGATGTAAATATTGGCCACACAGTACAACAACAAGCCTTTAGCAATGAGTGGACAAATCGGATTGAAAATTTGCAACACGCAAATGGCAACGTCCAAAAGTTTTTGTTTTGTGAAGCTGAGCGGTCTTGAGTGTACTACTTCAGATTTGTTCTTTCAAAAAAGAACTGTTTAGGCACTTGTTTTTGTCGTTAACTTGACCGACGAATATCATCTGCCATTTGCTGGTCATGCATGCATCTGGATAATACGTTTAAACTTTTCTAAGCGTTACTGGCAACTGTCTTTTACTTTCGGAAAGAACTAATGGAAATGTGATTACGGCGCCTGTCTTTGTGACTCTTTCTATCGATTAATGGTGTAGGAGTTATTCTTTAAATAGTGCTCTGATATATTTGGCCTTTATTTTGTGCAATTCAAAAATGACAAGCATAGAAAAAAAAAATGTCTAACGAAACGCTGCATGAAGGACGAGAATAACACACACCAAGTTTTTTTTTCTTAAGAACAGGAACTTGTTGTCAAAATGCAGCGACAAAGATCTCTTACGCCAGTCTTGCAACAATTTTCATGTCAGGTAACCTAGCTACTTCGTTATTCAACTACATTTCGCCTCCCAGGTTTAACGTTCTTCTGTAAAAAAAATCCTTTTAGGACTACTGTGCCGAAACAGTTACAAAAGATTTCACTTTTCTACACTTTTATTCTTGACTTGTACGTATTTGTATTAGCCTGCACTTCAGATGCACTTATTGGACATACAGCACAAATCAGGCTGAAAATTTCCAGCTTGTAAATTGGCCTCACAGTTGGAAGATTCTTGCGATAATCTTGGGCTACTTCAGAGTGATTCTTTCTGAAAACAAGTGTTTATGTGCGTGTTTTCTGAGTTAACGTAACCAACGAAATCAAGCCAGTTGCACTCGTCTTGTCAAGAATCGCACAGCAGCACAGTCGCTGCTTTCTGAGATGTAGACTTTTAGGATGACCGGGTGAGTGCTTGGTCAAGCCTGGTTTCCATATGATCTGAAAAGATCTGCAGGGGTGTGCAACATGATAGGAAGCTGTCTGCGTAGGACGATCGCAAATCACCCCAGACACCACAGACCAATGTTTCCATATTCGGTCGCAGACAAGCGAACACATAACCTTTAGCAAGATCGGGTCGAAGTTTGGGTACTTCATTTCGGCCCGTGCTTGATCTTAAATGATTAAAAACTATTTTAAGATGGTATTTTTAGCCTGTGTTCGAAAAAGGGATAAGGACATAACATCCCGAACAGACGGATCCAAAATGTTCCAGTCTCTAAAAAAACAGTAAACAAATTTCTGTTGACCCCAGTTTCGTTTAGCCAAGGGCAATCTAACTTCCATCTTTCATCCAGTGTAATAATCATGTACATCTTTGCTAGATTTAATATTAAAACTGAAATCAATTTGGCTGTTATAACTGCGACACCTGTCTACGCAATTTCTCCGGTCGATGAATGGTCCAGTTATTCTTTAAATAGTGGTCTCATAGCGCTTCATTTGTGCAAACGAAAAATGGCAATCAAAGATAAAAATAATAATGTATAATAGAACGCTGCTTGAAGGAACAGATCAATGGATAGTCACAGAGTTTTTAATTTCACTCTCTCTAAATGTCGGCTTGTTGCGTGAACCTAAACGCTTGATTTATAAACATCACTTAATTGGACTTGCCTTGTTTGTTCTTTTTTGTTACCAATGATGCTAATATTCCCCTGTTGCATTTTTGTCATTTTTCAATAAGCAAGTTTCTAAGAAGGTTCAGTCGATTTCTGTTTAAACACTGAAAAAAGAAGGTAAGAAGATATTTGCCTTTTCAACACTTTTATTCTTGACTTATCCGTAGTTATAAACCTTGTCTTGTACTTTGGATGTAAATATTGGCCACACAGTACAACAAGCCAATAGCAATGTGTGGACAAATCGGGTTGAACATTTGCACACGCAAGAGAACTGTTTAGGCACTTGTTTTTGTCGTTAACTTAACCCACGAATATCATCTCACAGAGGGCAAAATTACTGATTGCTTATTGGTTGAGACAGAGGGCATTTTTTCTTAATTTTCTTTCCAGCGAGGGCAAAATTACTGACTTCTGATTGACCAAGCGCAAAAAATACTCGCATTTGATCGGCTGAGCGCGAGAGCGCGCCATTTGCATTTTGTAAGCGTCTTAAAACGATTAGCAGATTTTGAATTGGATTTTGAGTTGTTCAACACAAGAATTAACCGAGTTGGTTGGCAAAAATGGTAAATCGGGTGATAGCTCGAAGAGAAATTCCAGAAGGCAAACCTGAATGTTTTACGGGAAACTGCAAATCGTTATTTGTTCTAAAACTACCGAAAACCTTGGATAATTCAGCGAGCGAGAGGTCATTTTGCAACTCAGGTAAGCTTAAATAAATTTAAGTCTTACTTCGTTTGAGTTTTGAGTGCGAGTTTGTTAATGAACTAGAACTGTAATTATCCCAAAAGATGAGCATATGCATAAAAGACAGTTTTCTTTTCTCTGGACGCTGAGTAGCAGTTTAATAAACTGCGAGTGTGGAGAATTGTTTATTGTGAGGGCCGGCTGCGGATTGTGTTTTGACGTGCATGAAAAGTTTTCAGAAAATTTTGCCCTCTGTGTTATAAACAAGTAATCACATTGAGTCCTCGTAGAATTCAGGATAAATTTTCACTTGTATTTTCAAAGTTTTCACAAATTGCCCTCGTCGCTACGCGACTCGGGCAATTTTGTGAAAACTTTGAAAATACGTGTGAAAATTTATCCTTAATTCTACTCGGCCTCATGCGATTACATATACAAATAGTGCTTTGATATATTTGGCCTTCATTTTGTGCAATTCAAGTATGACAAGCATTGATAAAAATAATAATGTCCAATGGAACGCTGCTTGAAGGAAGAGAAGAACAGTCACAAAGTGTTTTTTTTCCTAAGAACAGGAACTCGTTTTCAAAATGGAACGACAAAGATCTCTTACGTCATTTTTGCAACAATTTTCAGGTCAGGTAACCTAGCTACTTCGTTATTCAACTACATTTCGCATCCCAGGTTTAACGTTCTTCTGTAAAACGACTCCTTTTAGGACTACTTACGGCGTTAAGTAGTTGCATTAGAGGGAACGTTGATGCATAGTTTCTTTTCAAAAGAATATCATCTGTACAGACAAAGAATTATAATTCATCTACGAATACATTAAAATTAAGATTTAGAGCAGAGAAATAAATGCAGGGGTTAACGTTTTCCCGGCAAATTTGAGCGTAGGCTATTCGAAAAGCCCTCTTAATGTTTTGATAAATAAATTGTTATTTCCTTTGTTTAAATGTTTGATATTTAACATGAAAGGTGATTCACGCGAACCTTTGTGCTTGTTTTCATTATTATCCATTGCTTGTCAGTTATTTATGGGTTACTTATATCTCAAGTATTTTTTTCTTAATAGAAAAGCTGTAACAAAGTTCCATGAACTCTTAAACAAATGTATACAGTCTCTTGTTAACAAACTGAGAAGAAAACCACACCATCAGCTGGTCATGCATAGATCTGAATAATAAGAAGCTGTATAATGTTATTGATACACTTACATAAATTCTCATGTCGATAAATGGTACAGTTATTCTGTAAATAGAATTCTCAAAGATCTGGGCTTCATTTGTACAATCGAAAGAGAAAAATAATGATGTTTCATAGAACGCAACTTGAAAGAAGAAAGGAACAGTCACAAAGTCACAAAGTTTCTAATTTAGTTTTGCTAAATGTCAGCTTATTTCCTGTGCCTAAAAAGTTACGAAAGTTTCCCTTTTCTACACTTATATTTTTGACTTATACTTATTTGTATTAGCCTGTACTTTAGATGCACTTACTGCACACACATTTCAAATCAGGCGGAAAATTTGCAGCTTGTAAATTGGCCTTACGGTTGCAAGATTCATGCCATGATCTTGCCTTTTACAGACGCGAATAAGACAAAAACCCAATTGCAAGGCTGACCGGACAGCTACGAAGGCTGATTTTATTGCCCAGTATTTCGGGGAGACAAAACTCACCATCATCAGGGGCTGCAAAAGCTAAGTAAAAATGGAATGAAACGGTCTACACCAAGATCCGGCTGCACCTCGCTGCTGTTTGTCCAAGTGGTCCTTGCATCCAGTTACCTGATACGCGAATAACGCTGTCGTAAAAGGTGTCGAGTTAGCTTTTGTTTTCTACCTAGATTCAGCGACCTTGTATGTGTTACTTCAGAGTGATTCTTTCTGAAAACAAGTGTTTATGTGCGTGTTTTCTCGGTTAATTTAACCAAGGAAATCAAGCCAGTTGTACTCGTCTTGTCAAGAATCGCACAACAGCACAGTCCACTAGGTGAAATGCCAAATTTAAGTAGAGTTTAAGCAATACTAAACGGGCATTAAATCTAAAGATCAATTTAATGTAGGGTTAGGCGACGTAAATATGACTTAAACAAGACTTCATATTTAAGTATTGTTTAAGATGTTCCAAAATGCATGTTAAATTTGTTTCATGATTTAAGCTATATGTTTAAAAAATGTTTAATGAATATTAAATAACGTGAAAGATTTACCTTTAGTTTAAGAAGACTTAAACACAACATTAAATCTGTTAGAAGATTTAGGCAAATTTAGGTTTACCTTAAATAACATTAAATCAGATTAATGATTTAAGGCTATTTTAAGCCACATTTAACGTAACACGAAATCTCTCACAGGATTTAAACTTACTTTAAAACAACATTAAATCAATGTAGAGATTTAGGATCCTTTTAATTTAAGTCTAGGTAAACACAACATTAATAACCCTTTCACTGCTGACTTTTTACCGTTAAGCGGTTTTTTGAGCGCTATGTTGCCAAACGCCATTAAGCTTTGCTACAAAAACGTTTCTTTACAATTAAGCTAGATTTTAAACCAGACTCTGTTGTAAATTGTAAAATATTTTGTTTTAGCGCGTGCACATAGGCCAAATCCACAGAACGCGTGAAGGCTGCGTAAAGGGCAATAAAGATACGTAAAGCACAAAAATGAAGATGGGTGTAACTAGCGGTTATTACTTGTGAAAATAGAGAGCGAAATGAAATTTTTACGTCTCATCATTCATTCAAGATTTCCCCGCTGTATTTTGTCTGGCATTGCTGTCAATACATCACGGCTCTTTAACGCCGTCCAGCGAATCTTTACGCACTGTTATTTATGCTTTTTACGATTCTATATCCTTCTTTACGCGCGATACATTTTCTAATTGACAGGTTATTTTTCGCAGAAGACAGGCAAATATGAGATATAAGGTGATTTTCCATTGTGTTTTGAACGGCTCTGCTGAATAAAATTTACGCCTCTTTTCAGCCCATTACGCATCTTTAAGCACCGTTCTTTTCGCTCTTTATGACTTTTTACCCTTGATTACGCACAAATTTTCCATCAATTTACAGATTATTAATATACAGAGAGAAATGAAATATCTGTGTCCATGACAACTGTCGTAACATTTAATAAAATCATGACGGAAAGTGACTTGTCAGAGAGAAGTTAGCAAAAACTCATGCATTGGGCTGTTGATTTGTCAACCTTTCATTTAATCATGTCATTTTATAAGCAATGACTGAAGGAATGTTAATCTCATCATAAGGCAGTTGATGATGGATCTGATAACAGAAAGCATCTTTGTATAAACTTCAATTCATCTTTTCACGTAACTTTTCACCTTCCGGCAAAATTAAAACACTGGTTTCTTGCTTAACCTCGTAAAAAATTAAAAAAAATTGTGTGAAAATGAAAAAAAATTGGGTGGAAACTGTTGTAGAAAAAATTTTCTGGAAATAGTTGTCTCCTCAAAGCGCAGCTCTAAGGGAACTGGAAACGAGATGAGGCGGCGGATTTGATCAGCGGTTTCTGTGCTGGCGTCACTTTCCGGCGTCCATTTTGAAATGACACGAAAGTGTGATATTTCTTCGACGTCTTTGAAAGGTAAAAACGAGAATTTGCTCCATTTGTTATCTGGAATAGTGCTATTTTATAAAATACTAGTGATATGTGAACTGCTGGTGATCCCATAAATCTTCGTAGAGAGTTTTAAAACCACCTCTATCGCGCACAAATGCAAAATCGTCGTGAATCGTGGATTTAAACTGGCGGGATATTTCAACTTGAAGCACGCTTCAATGAGGCTTGTGAAGCTAAGTTTTCCTCTCCTATTCTGGATTGGATCTCTCCATTCACGGAAATACAGAAAACAGAGGTAAGCTGTCTTTCTTTTAGTCTCCATGCAGATGATGTGTAGTATATAGTAACTTATAATGTAGGTTTTCAGTATTGTTTGCGAACACGTGCACTCAAAGAGGACCGACATTGTAAGTTTTTAGCGAAGAAAAATATTCGAAATTACATTTTGTAGTTTAGTTTTTTACATCGGATTGCCTTCATCAAATCTACTTTGTTGAAGATTTGACTATTAGAGAAAGGTTTGCAAATAAATATAGGGGCTGATAACATGAGCAAGGAATTATATTTTGAAACTACTAAAAGTGAGGTAGTTTATGTGGGCCCCTTGTGAACAGACTTGCCAGGATCTTGGCAGATCAAGCCATCCCTGTTAACGAAGTCTGGCCTGGTTAGCAGGGCTAAACATGGTATATGGCAATACCGAAACATCCCTATTAACATGGAATATTGTGAAGGGTATTTACGCCTGAGTTCAATATTAAAATAAAATCAGTTCAATGGTTTTCTGTTTGGTCCTCGTGGCTCTAAATGGTGCATTTTGTACAGTTTGAAGGGTTTTGCAAATCATTCTACTGTACATAATAAGAGAAAAACGAGGAAGGAACACTGCATTTCAAACTGGCCCAGAAATTCTCATCGCTCAGCTTCTAAACCACAAAGGCAAGCTCAGTGGCTCTCATGCCATTCAATTGTACATTTGTCAAAAACTTGTGACATGAGCTGCTGAGTATGTTTATTTTAAACTTAAAGGTAAGCATTCTTTGCAATATTTCATGTTGATAAGGACATTTCAATAATATCCAGGGCTATACATTGCATTTTGAAACTGCATACTACTGGCCACACAGTTTGTGTGGGAAGCATGTGGACTGTTAAACATATGAAAAGTAAAATTGGGCCAAACAGTTATATGGGAAAATCTCAGCCCAGTTTGCCAGGATCCCAGCAATGTGATGCCAGAATCCCAGCTAGCCAGGCTGAAAGTTTTCCATGTAAACTGTGTTTACTAGGCCAGGGTGACTTGCATCATGTACATGGAATACCAGGCTGAACAGTCATCTTGGCCTGAACCAGCCTGGCTAATCATGGGCCAGCCCAGCGCATGTAATTGGCCCTAAGTATTGAGTTTTCAAAGAAAAGAAATGGTATTATTGAAAGTACAGGTGTACCAGATGAGCAAACATCCCTAATTTGCCAAAAAGATTACCAGTTTGCATGTACTTTTGTGTTTCACCCTTTGCTTGTTTTACTCCCTGTTGTTGCAGTCTTATCAGCCCTTACTCAAACATTAAACCAGTAACTTAAATGCAACTTAATACATCACCTGGAAACAGCATGCCCCGAGGGCTACTCTTTCAAGAGGAAAAAATGATTGTATATGTTGGACATCTTGCTCCATAATGTCAAGTCACACCCTGCAGAGTCACTCCTTCACAACATTTAACGTCAATAAATTGTACGAACATAGATTATGTGCAACTGCTGTTGTGTTTTATTATATAGGCAAGAGTGTTTTAGTGGAAAATGGACCACTCATAAAGTTCATACGAAACTACATCTGGGACTTGAGTGGGGTATTTTCCATATCCTCACTAGTGAGGATATCGATGACATCATTTCCAGCTCTTGCACTGTTGTTTGTGCAAAAACACTCTTGTCCATGTAATAAAAAGAAAATTACACGGTGGCTTGAAGGTATGAATTTATTTTTTCATGGTAAAAACAATATTCTACTCACTCGCTGCGCTTGCTTGTAAAATATTGTTTTTACCACTCGAAAATAAAATTCATATCTTATCGCCGCCATGTAATATCTCCATTTATTGTATAGACAAGAGTGTTTTAGTGGAAAATAGACCACTCATAAAGTTCATACGAAACTACATCCAGGACTTGAGTGGCGTATTTTCCATATCCTCACTAGTGAGGATATCGATGACGTCATTTCCCGCTTTAACATCGTTGTTTGTGCAAAAATCCCCTTGTCTAATACGAAAAGAAAGTTACACTGTGGCTTGTATTTTCTCGCGGTAAAAAACAATGTTTTACTCACTCGATGCACTCGCTCGTAAAATATTGTTTTTACCACTCGAAAATAAAATTCATATCTTTACGCCGCCATGTAACATCCTCTATATATCATCAATGCCTTAGTGGGGGGGGGGGGGGTACTTGGGTCAATTTTTGCTGGGTACTGTATGTGCTGCTGGCCTCTCCGAACCCCTACCCCATTATAGTGTATTCTCTAGCCAATTTATTATAGACCCCATGTTAGTCACTTTTGTGGAAATATACCCCAAGTCCCTACTTGCCAGAATGTACTTACCCCTGAAATCCCGTAAATGTGCGACCCCATTCTAGTAACTCTACTAGCTCCTATTGAAAATGCAACCCCATTATAGTCAATCCAGTCGTGAAAAAGCGACCCCATCCAGCGGCACATCCCCATTAGCCTATTACTAGGAAGTACCCCCCCCCCCCACCGGGTATCAAAGTTTACGGTACATGGAATCGCACTTTTAAAGTAGACCACATGATGACTTAAATAAATTAACAGTGCATTCCATATCTGGTATTTGACTCTTTTGTTAAGTTTTCAAACTAAAAACATAACACTATATACGAAGTGTAAAGGCCAGAAACAATTTCAATTGATGAATTTAACTCAATTGGCTTCACAAAATATCCAAACAAATCCTATGGATACTTGAAATTATTGATTATTATTAATAGTCATCAAAATCTGCCACACATTCTGCTATGTTTTGAATTGACCAATAATTTGGGAGCTTTCTTGATTGTTGTTTTATTACTGCATTAAATTCCTAGATGTCGGTGATCTCACATTAAGCCAACCTTCATTGCTGAACAGTTGAAACATGACCATTATATTCACTGATTTCTAGTTACTTGTACGTGTTAGTACAGTCATAGTGCTTGGGGCAGAGAAACTTTGAAGGAACAAAGTCTTGTGTCATGGCATTTAAATTAATTTTTGTGTAGCCAGTACACTTATTTATTAAATTATGAACCTGGCCCGTCACTTAATTTACAACATTTAACTTCCATTATTTTTGAAAACTTTGTGAAGAGTGGTCGTATGGAAAATAACCTTGGGCATGTCGCAATGCCACGGTAGTGAAACTTGCATGTCTCAGTGATCCCAAGAGCTGGCTTGCTGGGGCCTTGGCCCCTGCTATATTCAGTCATGTCTGAGTGGTCGAAATTAGAGAGGCTGAACAAAGTACTGCCTCAGGCCCTCCAGGATGGGTTTAAGTATGGGACCAATCATCCCAGGCCCACCCCATAGAAACCGGTCTCGGTTATGAAAATCAGAAACATTCTCATTTGTTGTGTTAGGGCCTTACTTTAAACAACCAAAACCCATATAATTTATAAACCTCTATAATTCAAGCATCAATTTTTGGTTATGGTGAACACAACACTGGTCAAGCATCACACATGCTATACATGTACTTCTACTGCTTGTGCCACCTATGGTATGAATAGGGTCACGACACATAGTTTATCCCGATTCTTACATAACTTCTTCTACTCTGTACTTGTGTTATTTACTGATACACACTCAAAATGAGCTTGTCTCCAACCTCCCCATGTAAAATTAACTTGCACTTTCAGAAAATTTGTGTCTTTTTTACACCCATTTGTATGTAATTTTTTTACATGAGTGTTTGATGCTCAACATGGCATCATTACACACAGGAAACCCTCATGTAGTGCTACAATTCCCGTGTCCTGTACTGTTCAAAACTTAGATAAAATGCACTTTTATTGACTAGTTAATTGATACTGTCGTGTAGGATAGTAAGTTTATCTACCATGTGCGTTGCTAACCTTGCTGTCCATTTTGGTTTCTATTGTGCAATGAACTTTTTACTTTCCCTGACATGATTTAACTAAAATGTATGATTTTATGAATAGCTTAGGTCCATTTTCCATGAATTCTCAAAAATAAGGTTACCCATTGTTCTGTGATGGGAAAAAAAGAAAGTTCTGTGATGGGGTTGAGTCACCAATGTTATTCACATATACCAGTTTGACTTTAAAAAGCGTCCACAGTAACTGCACATTTTAACTGTTACCAGGGTCAGTGTCCATAGGAATTATTTGTATTTGTAGAGTAAAATTAATACTATCCTTTCATTCATTCCAACAGATCAATCGCATGTGTACATAATCTGAAGTGGATCAACAAGTTCAATCCCCATCAAGACAGGCTTAAAGAAGTCCTTATCGCAGATCAGAAACACTCCCAGTTATCATAGTCACTGTAAATCTGGATAAGTCAGCTATAAACAAAAATCAAAAAGGGGAAAAATTTGCTTTGAAACAATGTCCTTTGTACAGAGTCCAGTGTTTTGCTTTTGGATGAACTACATTGTAAAGATTGGAGGAAAGAGGAATCTGTCCTGGATAACATTGTAGCAATGCCTATAAGCAACTAATGAACTTAAGTGCTTATGTACTCATTCATTAGCATCCAAACAAAACAGCTTGTACAGTGGAACTGTAGGTGCAGGTACTAGTCATCTGAAAGAGCATCTATTCTAGTACCGGTTTCACTAAGTGATTTTTGTTTTTGCTAAGATCAAACTTTCATTCATACCACTCAGGGCAAAAATTCTCTTTTCTTCGTGTCTCTCAGGTCAGCGAATTTGTAGGAAAAGAGAACAGTCCCTGTGAAGATGTGTTTGAACTTTCATTTGAATATAAGATGGGAAATATAAGGAGTTTTTTTTAAAGAAATTCAAGGATCAAAAAGGTATAATGGTGCAGTTTAAGAAAATTAAAGATAGAATGTATTGATTATAAACAAGAAATGAAGTGTATTTTATCACTTATTTATTTTATACTTAAATGGGACAAGGAGGAAGCTAAGAGAATTGACAATAAAGATTTGTTAGTAAGTGGTACTTTGTTTACTCACTTTATTCACTTCAGTGATTTGAGGTCCTTGTTTCAGACACATTTTGGCCAGTTTAAGTCTAGGTTTTAATGTCTAAAACACATGTTTCGTGTCGTTTGATATAGCTCTTAAAGGTGACTGAAACTAATATTTAACTAGAAATACGTGACCTTTAATGACTATTAAACGACACTAAACATCTGTTTCGGGTGTATTTAATTAGGACTTAAACCTACAACCAAGTTTAATTTTGGCTTAAACCCACCTTAACATAACTTAAGGTTCATGTCTAATGCAGGTTTAAGTTCTAATTAAACATGCTTGAAACATATATTTAAAATACCTTTAATGTCTCTATTAAACGACACTAAACATTTGTTTTGGTTACATTTAATTAGGACTTGAACCTACAACCAAGTTTAATTTTGGCTTAAACCCACCTTAAAATAACTTAAGGTTCATGTCTAATGCAGGTTTAAGTTCCAATTAAACATGCCTGAAACATACATTTAAAATACCTTTAATGACCCTATTAAACGACACTAAACATTTGTTTAATGTATATTTAAGAAGGACTTAAACCTACATTAGACATGAACCTTAAGTTATTTTAATATTGGTTTAAGCAAAACTTAAACTTAGGTATAAGTTGCTTAAACAGCAACTTAAACTTACTAAACTTATGTTTAAGACAGGGTTAAGTCATGTTTAAGGTCCTTTAAATTTGCCATTTCGCCTAGTGGTCGCTGCTTTCTGAGATTTAGACTTTTAGGATGACCGGGTGAGTGCTTTGTCAAGCCTGGATTCCATATGATCTGAAAAGATCTGCGGCGGTGTGCTACATGATCGGAAGCTGTCTGCGTAGGACGATGGCAAATTAAACGATCCCAGACACCACAGAGCAATGTTTCCATATTCGGTCGCAGACAAGCGAACACATACCCTTTTGCGAGATCGGGTCGAAGTTCGGGTTCTTCATTTCGGCCCGAGCCTGATCTTGTGTTGTTTTGGCGTCTTATATATATTGAAAAAACCGTACGGATGTTATTGTACCGCTTCTGTAAGTCCTCTACTGGTAGGTGTAACTTTTTGGCTATTGTCTTGCGGGCAATAATAATAATAATAATAATAATAATAATAATAATAATAATAATAATAATAATAATAATAATGCAATTCTTTATACAGATGGCCAAAATCACGCAAGGTGGTTTTCAATAGGGCACTGTGAAAATAGAGGGCAATTGCTTTTTCTGCGGTACTCTGTAATCGTTGGACGTTTTGTCGTAAAGGCAACGACAGTTTCGCACACAGTTCATTAACGTTTCGTTATCTACATTTCCTTCAAAACATATACTCTAGAGCTCACCACCAGCCGCCATGTTTTGTGTGATTTTGGTTCGGAAAGGGCGCCAAGCATTTATCTCAAGACAATAAATGACACGTGATTAAAATGGAACGATGGAATGTCGCCGATATGCAGCAAATCATCCCAGAGCAACGTTTCCGTCAGAAATTTCATTGGGCGGCAGTGTGGCAATGGTTGGGAAAGTAGGAACCAGATTAAACTCTTCCGATCACCCAGACTGTGTGTCGCAGACCATCGCAAACACCATGGCCAAATGTTTCCATATGTCTGCGACGTGACGCAGACCGGTCGCTTATCGTGTCGCAGGCCGTTCCAGATCATATAGAAACCAGGCTTTCAGTGTTTTTGTCGCAGTTTCGTCGACTCCTATAGTAAACTGTTTGGTAAAGGATTTGTCCGTTAAAATCTACAGGTCATGCATGGATCTGAATACGGTCAAAAAAATTTAAAATGAGAATTTCAAACTTTGGCAAACGCTAATGGCAACTTTTCCACTTTTGGAAAGCAAAAAGAACAAGTCAATGGACAACTGTTTAAGTTGCTGGTACAGTCAGTCTGTTTCAATAGTAGTCTCATATCATCGAGCCTTACAAGCGCCTCATGGATAAAAAAAAGGCCAACGACCTCACAGCCACAAAGACAAGGTGTATTTGTAAACAGAAACGCAACGCATTGCCCCCTAGAGGGACTTCAATTTTGTTTTCAGAAAACACTAAATAGAAATGATATGATAACCTCCTGTAATAGTTTCTTTATGACGTGAATCACATGACTGTTAGTACACTATTTCACAACTTTACCATGTGAACGTACTTACGTGCGGAGAACACAGAGACTGTTTTTACTTATGTTGTCCACACTAAGAATTAATGCAACAAAAATAAACGTGAGCATAAGAAAAGCGACTAAGATTGGTTTTCTTGTGCTTGTGCTTTTTCTTTTACAGCATTAATTCCTAGTGTCCTTATCTTTCTGGTGAAAAAAAAAGGAAAAATTCAAAAATAACTGCCGTTTTTGCTTTCGTTTGTTTGTTTTTTTTTTGGCCAAGGCAATATATTTTTTACAGAATTTAAATACATCTAAGTAGAATAAACACTTTACCCTGGAGATGACACAGCAGATCTGGAGGGTCCTTGGAGATAACAAGGCAGTAAAATGATTGCATGTGCGCTAACTCCTTCGCGCCATTTTTGCGGGCAGGCGCGAGCGGAGAGACTGGGTTCAAGAGAAACCATTTGGGGAAAATGGTGGCAATTTAAAAATTCTCGGCATGTGTTTACATTTCACGGAGATAAGGCCGTCACAGAGGCAATAAGGTTGTTTCCTTGAAGACAGTCAGTTTCCGGGGAGTTTCCTCATTCACACATCTTTTTAAGCAAAGTAATAAAAAATAAGATGGAGCCATTAACGTCGATGACGTCATGGACTATTGTCTTGTACTCATGAATAAAATGCGCAGGTATCTCCTTAATGTAGGATGATTACCCGTTCTATTCTTAGGCTACAAACAGGTTGTCCTGTTTGTTAACCGGTTTGTCAGGTTTGTCAATGATGTCATGTCGTTTTCAATCTATGGTGGTCATGGTTAGTAGAACGGTTTGACAGGTTTTTTTAAACTTGTTTGGACGAAGACTTTTGATTGGCTGTCGCTGTTTCTATTGTTTGAAGCGCATATTATTAAAGGCTTTATTTACTAGCAAGCGCAATTTCGCATCTCATTTGTAATTCAAAATCACTGACTTGACGTTTTTGCACAAGCTTCCAACAAACCAATAACAAACAAACCAATAGCACAACACACATATAATTTGAGTGGAAATTTTATTTCAATCGCTCAACTAGTACTAGGCAAAGTCATACACAACTAATTGTCTTCTTCTTCAAGAGGGTAAAAAGTCTCTTTTATTTTCTCCCCGTTATAGTTTGTGACAGCTCCACAATCAAAACATCTCTTGTAATGATACTTTATTTGTTTTCGGTCTGGAGGAGTAATGTGACATTGTGACTGTATACAGGGCAAGTTTCACGATTATCGTGAGAAAAGCCCTTGGGACACTTCATGATCGCGGTACGATAAACATTTGAGCCTTAACAGTGTTGACACGAATTTGGCTCCGTTTGGTTTATGATATTAGTGCTTTCCAGCCTCTTGGGAATGACTGTTCTCAAAAGCTGTTTCCTCCTCCTCTTCACTGTCAGAAGATTCTTTCAGGTTAGCATCGTCTGAAAATTGTTTTTTTCTAACGCTTATCAACCCCCAGCTCTACCAGTCTATCTAGGAAAGTGTTGAGAGCACGAGGTTTGGCTACCTCACGGTTATGCGGGAGTAACACATATTCGACCAACTCTGAGATCTTTGTCACTGGGATTATGCGCTGATGTCGGAGTAATTGCCGCGGGATGTGCAAAACAATATGTCTTTGGAAGTGGCCATACTCAACAACAGCTCAGAAACACGCTTTCCGACTTCTTTGATTTGGGGTTCCTCCTTATCACTCTCTTCATCAGTAATCTTCCCTTTCGCTATCTTCCTTCCAGTCTAATTTTTTTCATATCGATCAGCACTCGTTAAGGGCAAGTGACAAATGATGAGACTTTACAAAGTGCTGTTGCTTTAATAACATAATAATACCCAAGCTACTTAGAACAGGTGTCAGCAAATCTTGAATAAAAACACTGCCCTCTCGTACAAGGGTTTGCTTCTTTGTCTTTAAGGGAAGGTGAAGATCAGCAAGATTAACAAGAGCATCCTTTTTAAGACAAAAACTGAATTTGTATGCTTCTTTATTCTTTCTACATTGGTATGTGTTTGTGAACCACGTTACGAATTACTTGTACCACTTCGTGCATCTCTTGTGGAGAGGCAATCATTAAGAAGAAACTGACGCTGCACGGAGGTTGAAGGAAACCTCGAATTTTTTTCAGAAAAGCTAGATGCAAAGGCATTTGGGTAGTTAACATGGTAGCCCCCTTTTCAGCCCAATGTTTAATGCCCCAAACCCTGCAGAAAAAAGTACCACCGGTTCCCCTTTATGCATCCCTTTACTTGTATGGTTGCTGAAGGGACTGAATCGGGTAAAACGGTCTGGGTTAAGTCATTGCTACAGCCGGTTCAAAACGTAGTCCACCTACCACCAGAGAGGATTTTTTCGTTCTATTCACAGTGGCAGACCGCTTACATGGAATTGATGGTAACTGTACCAAACATAGAATATGCCAAGGGCATTCCTTCTGGTCTAGAAAAGAACTCCTTTTTGACATGAACAAACACAATTTGATGGTTATCGGCGATAAGATTGAAGATGCGGGCGGAGACAAGAGAATCGTCAACCTGTTTACTAGAGGTTCCCATCATCAGAACCTCAGCGTCATTTATATCGTGCAGAACGTACTCCATAAAGGGAAAAGGAGTCGAAGCATAAGTCTTAACAGGCATTACTTGGTTCTCTTCAAACATTCACGGGATCAACTTCAAATTCTGACCCTGGCTAAGCAGATGTATCCTGAGCACACTGATTTCTTATCAACCGATATGAGGAGGCCGTGTGTAGGCCCTTTGGGTATCTCTCCATTGAACTTAAAACAACCACTCAAGATAACTGTAGTTTAGAAACGAACGTCCTACCTGGTGAGGAACGATTTGATAACGTAGAGGTATCATACAACTCCTCGCAGGAATTACTGCAGTATCTTTAGCGACAGAACCTATCGACGGCTCCAGTTCTTCCAGCAATGCAGAAATTGCAAGATTCTATGGTTGGTCTTCTCTCTCGCTCAGACCTTGGACAATATGAAAGAGCAAGGCAGTACAGGCAGCTTCAAAACAAGTATTTCACGTTTAAAGAACAGTTAAATTCGAGAAGCACAGAATCAAGTCTACCGTACTCTGAAGAACAGAGAGGAATTTAGTCTAGCAATCTTTTAGCAGATAATGTACCCGAGCCCATTCTAGAGCCGGTGGCAATCACGTTGAACCCAGTAAAAGAGCCAGTGAAGTTACAAGTGGTCAATATTCAAGAACCAGTTCAAGTGGACACTCTTCAAACACCAGTACAGGCGGCCACTGTTCAAACACCAGTGACTTTACAAGCTACTCCCACGAAAGCCTTGCCTCCCTTATCCACCTTGACAACCCCTCCCACAATGGAAGCACCTTCGCTAACGAGAAAGTGAAAACGTCCTCGAAATCGGTTTGTAAATTATTTAGAGGAAGATGATCGTCCTTCGAGAAGGTCCCGGCGCGTCGTAAAAGTCATCGTTACAAGTATTTATTGTGTGTTAATGACTTTGCTCTCTACTAGTTGAGCGATTGAAATAAAATTTTCACTCAGTTAAATCTGTGTGTGCTGTTGGTTTGTCGGCGTCATCATTAACATGCACAATTTATGAGTCAATGAACCGAAAAACGTTTCCTATTGCTAATTAAAAATGCTGGTCTGAAAGCGGAAAGAAATGGAAGCTTGTGCAAAAACGTCACAGTTCAGTGATTTTTGAATCACAAGTGAGATGCAAGTTGGCGCTTGTTAGTAAATAAAGATTTTATGAGCTTTAAACAATAGAAACTACGGCAGCCAACCACAATGTCGAACTGGTTCTACCAACCATGACCACCATAGATTAAAATCAGAACATGCATCATTGATAAAGCTGACAAACCGGTTAACAAACCGGTCAAACCTGTTTATAAGCTAAAAAAGTCATCATCCTTCCTTAATGAGAATCCTTTGCATTCTATTCATGATAGCCTGCGTAGCAGGCGTAAACGAGAAAGGGGAAGGGGAGCGAGAATGCCGGAGAAAAATGGGGGACTGGAGACTAAAGACGCCACCAGCGGCCGCAAAATTTGATTGGTTAATTTTAGACAGTAAGCCCCACGGGAATTGATGAGGACGTGCTGTTTGAAGACTTGAACTTGGTTGCAGCAGGGGCAGGTTGCGAAATTGTCTTGAAACCAGAACGAGAAATGGCAGTTAAAGCTTTTCTAAAGGGAAGAGATGTTTTAGCGGTTTTGCCAACGGGATACGGTCCTAGAAAGAAGAGATTTTGTTATTGTCAGAGAAGATTTCAAATAGCATTGCACCGTTTCACGCGTGAATTTCAAGGCGGTGTAAATATCCCGTTACAGGAATGGACTGGCCTTTTGAGAACTATAAATCGGAAGAAGAAGCCCTAAGAAACACTCGACAGCTTAAACAATAGAATTTAGAGAACTAAAAGCGAAGAAATTATTCTTTGAGGACAGACGGTCTTTTTAAAGAGAAATCAGCCGTTGCAAGACTGACATCACTCAAGCTGTCGATCTGTCTTTGTAGGGAATCCATGGTAAACTAAAGTACATTTTTTAATTATAAATTTGTACCGAGGTATTTTGTTGTTGTTGGTCGATTCTTCATGCTCCTCATGGCTTTCGCGTAATTTTTGAAAAAGGTGCAGTTCGATAAGCCTACCTTTCCTAGAAGCAAAAATTGAACGAGTTTGGTTTTCAGAGGCAAAGAGGGTTAATCTTAGTAAATCTTTTTATTTAGACGCTTCATTGACAAACACTGAATTGTTCAGTAAATTCCTGCGTAAAGTCAGTCATGCAGAAAAGCACGCGCCTGTTTCTGATTGGTGGTTGCATTGACAGTTAATTTAATTGGATTACCTGAAAATAGATGGGCGGACATGAAAAAGGAGGGTCTTTGAAGCAGGCGTTCCCTCGTCCCTAGCTCCTAGTCCCCCGTTTTTCTCCCACGTTCTTGCTCCCCTTCCCCTTCACCGTTTACGCCTGCTACGCAGGCTAAATTCATGAGTACAAAACAATAGTCTATGACGTCATTGACTTTAATGTATTTCACAACAATTTGATGAAAATTCACAGCAAAAAACGGGGTAACCGATCCCTACTATACTACTACAAAACAATAGCTATTTAAGATGGCACTTGCGTTTATTCTGACAGAGCTCAAAGAAAGCGTTAGTAATTACGACTCAAGAGCAACAGATCTTTGGCTCTTTGGCCCTTCATGAAAGGCATTAGCGTATTTGTAAGTAATTTTTCTTTATGATGTCAGTATGATGTTAATAACACCAAAAATGCCTACCTATGAGGGGCATCTTCTTTCGCGACTTCAACAACAATCTACCTTATTTATGTTATAAACAGGGAACGAAAACAAGCAAAACAGAAATAACAAAAAAAAAAAGAAAGAAAACGAAGAAATAACAAAAAAGACATTCGTACCCTTTAACCTGAATGTTCGATTGTTGAAACTGGAATCTCTTCGCTTGACTGGCTGTGAAACCGAACATCCAGCTTATCTATGCTAGTCCAAAGGTGACAAAATGTCAAGTTTACCATTCTTTTATGTCAAGTTACATTTTTATACATCAACTATTTTATATTCGTGTCATTTTGTCATATATTTATGTCAAAACAATTTCTTCTGTGTCAGTGTGATTTTTGCTATATCAAGCGATCTCTTATAGGCATCAAATAAATCACTGTTTCATACATGAGGTGGTTAACATTTTCATATCAAGTTGTGTGCACATTTTTATACATCAAGAAAGGGGAGATGAGCTTTTGATCAGAAGATACCATCAAGGAGAGGAGTCTGGTGACGAGTTATCGGGGTCTATTTGAGTGTTCTTTGAAAAGATGCTTTTATTGATCCAGCATTGTAACACTTGTTTGGAAGAAATAATGATGGTGACCAAGCAGAACTATTAGCTAGAAGGATTGAGCAATATGAGCAAACTTTACGAGTCATGTACCAGCGAATAACAGAATCGCGTTCCCACCTACATGTTCTTGGCTTTAATTATGAGCAGTTGATGGTTTCCAGTCTCATAATCGGACAGAAATTGGAAAGATTAAATTTTATAGAGGGTCTTTACTGTGATAACGACAATGTTGAAAGAGCAACAGGGACAGAGGGAAATCTTTGCTCCATGCCGTACCAAACGGTCGTGTAGGCAGGTCAGATTTTAATGAAAAAGTTATGGGAGCCTGTAAATGCAACCACCTCTCATCATTGTCCAAAGAGAGGTAGTGACATTGAATGATAGTGGTAGATGCAGCATTAGGGCAATCATCTGACTACAGTGCCAAGGTTAGTACATCTCTGATTATGTTATCCAAGGCAACGTCGGTAATCTGAGAAAAATTATGCTCTTGGTTAACAAGCATACTATTGAATCCTTGACGATGGCGAGAAAGAGTTCTTGCAGATACACCAAGTATTCTTGCTACAGTGTATGTCCTAAAACCTGCACCCTGTCAGAGTCCTCGAATCTGTTCTTTAGTTAGGCTTGCCGTTTTTTTGCGAAACGAAAATGAAAATAAATGAAGACTAAAGTCAGCTAATGGTTTGGTGCGCGTTGTGTTGTCAAAAAATTAGAGGAATAAACAACGAAAATGCAGAGTTTTTAAATCCAAAGATCTGTATTCTGCGAAACGAGCTCTTCTCAGATTGCAGCGAACTTTAACCTATTTCATTACATTCGTTAACGCCGCCATTAATATTCCTCGCTGCAATGATGAATTCTGAAAAAGCGGCAAGCCAAGAGGTCAAATTTACTCCGTTTCGCAAATTACAGATTTGTATTCTGCGAAACGAGCTCTTCTCAGATAGCGGAGAACTTTAACCTATTTCATTACATTCGTTAACGCTTGTCATTAATATTCCTCGCTGTAATGATGAATTCTGAACAAAAAGCGGCGAGACAAGAGGTCAGAAATACTCCATTTCGCAAATTACGGCTGCAATGTAAACAGATGAACACTGATCGACGGTCTTCGTTTTCGAGTAGGGTCTTCGTTAAGTGTCCGTTAAAAATGGATGCAGGATATCTCGAAACTGAGATTTTGATCGTGTTCGAAGACCAACCTGCCATATCCAAACACGTCCAAATTTTTACGAGCATTGCCGAAAACTTGCCATTTCGGTCAATGGAAAAAAAGTTGTCACGCAATGTTGGCAGGCGTGTGTATTGCTTTGACCATAGTTACTAAAAGAATTTAGTGTCCCTCGAGTAACTGTGTTTTGACATCGGACTGTTGTCACGCTACGCTATTTCATCCAGCTCGCACGTTCACCACGGTATGTTATTTTAACCCGGTCAAAAACGCAGTCAAATCATACAAGACCCGCACCGCAACAAACCGCATAATGTTGGCTCAGTGTCTCACAATTAGGATCAAAATACAGATCTGTAATTTGCGAAACGGAGTATTTCTGACCTCTTGGCTCACCGCGTTTTGTTCAGCGTTCATCGTTGCAGCGAGGAATGTTTACGGAGAGTGTTAACGTATGTAATGAAACAGGTTAAAGTTCTCCGTGATCTGAGTGTTGCGTTACCTAAACGCAATGGACTGGACACTAGCTTAGTAAGGGCCGCAAAGCCCTATGGACCGTTTTTGTTATGCAAGCTTTTATGCCGAACACGTTTGCCTTACGTCGTGGTAGCGAAAGCTAGGAATGTTTTATTCATAAGCTGTTTTTAAAGGTTTTTTAGGGTTTTAAAAGTTGGCGAGTTTTACTCTATGTTTTTTCACAAGGCCGGACAATGTGAGTATTTTTTGTGTTCAGTTTTGAGATAAGTGTCATTTTTGCCGAAGAGATTCAATCGTAATGTTGTGTGATTTCGAAATTATTTGCAGCTTCAGATTACATATTTTCAATAAATGCTGAAATCCAGCCTTGGTGATCGTTTGCTTCATTGACCCATCGGCCCATCATCTGAAGATTTTGGTTCTACACGTCGCTGGTGGTGATTTGAAGTCAGGGAAAAGGCCAAACATGTTCGTCGAGCGGCGAAAGGGACCTTGACAAGAACGCTTAACGCCGGAAATATGATATTGGAAGCCAAACGTCCAATGCAAGAAGTCCGTGAGGTATTCGAAGAGGTTAAAGCCGCCCACACGGATTTGGTTGCCAAACATGAAGCATACACGATGTTCTTGAACGATGACGATTACACAGATGCCGAAGCTTGGATGAACGAATGTACGCGTGATTTTATTTCATTTTCAATGCTTGTTAATGATTACACCGATGACACAACCGAACAAGAAGAAGACGTAAGCGAAGAAGAAAATGAAGAAGAAAATGAAGAAGCACAAAATTTAGTCAGTGGCGAGCATGTAAACGAAGAAAATACGTCAGCCAAATCAGCAGAAGCCTCTGCAAAGCCCATTGTTTTGAAACACGAGAAGCCCAAATTGCCAACCTTTTACGGCGACGTCCGGAAATACTTTATTTTCCGAGAAGATTTTAAGCATGCTGTCGAAAAACGCTGCAGCGCCAGAGATACTATCGCAATACTACGTTCCTGTCTTGGACCAGAGCCCGCTAAACTAATCGAAGGTATCAGCTCCGATTTAAAGGCCGCATGGAGGTATTTGGATCAGAATTACGGAGACCCCAGGGTTATTTCTGACACTGTCACAGCTGACTTGGAAAGATTTAAACCCATACAGCCAGGTGAAGATCATCGTTTTTGCGACCTTGTCAATCTTGTCAGGCGACCATTTAATATTCTAAAGGAAGTAAAGCGGCCTCAAGACATCAACAACACACACGTGATCTCTCTCATCGAAAGGAAAATGACCCAGGACGACCTGAAAGTATGGGCTCGCCACGTAAACCTCCAGAAGCTGGAACCTTCTATGTCTAACCTTCTCCTTTGGATGGAAGACGAAATGACGGCTCGCCTGCGTTCTGGTGCGGTGATACGTAAAACTGGCCCTTCCTCCCGTTCGTCAGTTCACGTGGTTGGGTCAAATGGCCAGGTAGACGCAAAGGAAAGCAGTATCCCAGAGAAACCCGACGACCAGAAGTCCAAGCCAATCCCTGTGTTATGTTTGTAAAGGGGAACATTATGTGGATCAGTGTCCTAGATTTCTTGCCATGGTGCCAGGTGAACGATGGAAGGTCGTCAAAGAACAAAGAGCCTGTTTTTCATGTCTAAAACGAGGGAAGGGCCACACCTCGTTCAACTGTACGCGCAGGAAAGCATGTGGAAAAAGTAGACGCGACGGTACGACCTGTAAAAGACCTCATCACGAGCTTCTTCATGAAACAGAAAATGTAGACGCCCTGCACGTAGCCTTTCTTCAAGACAGCAGCAAAACGATTCTTCCAATAATCTCCAGTCTCACGAAAGGAAGAGAAGGCGAATTGGTGGAATCTAACGTTTTCTATGATAGTGGAGCACAAATCAGCTTGATTCGAAGGGTGTTCGCTGACCAATTGGGACTGGAAAGCAAGCCTGTCAAGATTGTGATCACGAAGGCTGGTGGAGTTGAGGAAGAGCTTGACACGAAGTTGTACAAGGTACCATTGTACGCAGGCAGCAGAAAGATGATCCAAACAATTCAAGCTGTGGGCATCCCCCAGATATCAGAAGAGCCAGCAAGAGTAGATGTCAATCACATGTCAAATGTCTTAGGCATACCTGAAGAGAAGATTCATCGAAAGGCGGGTCCAATTGATGTGTTAATTGGCATCAATTATCCTCGGTTCCACGTCGGAGAAACCAAAGTAAAGGATGGGCTCGTGGCCCGAAAAAGCCCCCTGGGTTGGGTCATTTATGGATCGAATTCAGAGGACGCCCTGCCAGAAGCCAAACAAGTCCTTCACGTTCGTCTAGCCGAGCCAATTGACCTTACTGATTTTTGGAAAACTGAATCGATGGGCGTGTCTGTGTCACCATGTACGTGTGAGGCTGCCAAGATGTCTACAGAGGAACGCGCCGAACTGAAACTGATAGAAGATTCATGTGAATTACAAGAGAACAAGTGGATTATGAAGTACCCGTGGAAAAGGGATCCAAGTTGTTTGCTGGACAACTATGTGCAAGTTCTGAAGAAGCTTGAATCTACCGAGCGACGCCTTATGAAACAGCCAGATCATGCTAGTAGCTACGATATGCAGATTAAAGAAATGGAAGAAATGAAGTTTTCAGGAAAGCAGACCGAGCAAGAGAAAAAGGAATGGAAAGGACCTGTTCACTATGTCGCCCACCATGCTGTTCTGCGCCCAGAAAAGAAAAGTACACCAATCAGAATTGTGTTCAACAGCTCTGCGTCATTCAAAGGCCACACCCTTAATGACTATTGGTTCAAGGGACCCGATCTGCTTAACAACTTGTTTGGTGTCGTGTTACGATTTAGAGAGAATACAGTTGCTGTTTGTGGTGATATCACGAAAATGTATCACATGGTTGCCATCCCTCCAGTAGATCAGCATGTCCACAGGTTTCTATGGCGCAATTTTGAAACAGACCGCGAACCGGACACTTCTGTTAAAACTGTTCTCACATTTGGAGACCGTCCAGCACCAACGATGGCCATCACGGCTATGCGCAAGACGGCTAAGCTGAAGCAGGATGATAAGCCGAAGGCCGCCGAAGCCATCATCAACAATGCTTATGTAGACGACATATGTGACTCTGTCAACAATAAAAATGAAGCTAAATCGCTGATCTCGGATGTTGACGAGGTACTTGGGGCTGGCGGATTTCAAGTCAAGAAGTGGACCTCAAATGCAGCATTGAATTATAAAGAAAGTTCAGAAGTTGTCGTACTTGGAGGTGAAAGCCACACGGAGAAAGTTCTAGGAACTGTCTGGCTTCCTAAAGAAGACAAGTTCTTATTCAAGATTAAAATTGAATTGGCCAGTGTAAAGGATCAGTCAACGTACGTTCCTGTAAAGCTAACGAAACGTCAAATTCTTAGCAAGTTGGCTGGGATCTTTGATCCAATTGGAGCGGGTGCGGCTGTCCTCATCAAGCCGAAAATCGCCATGCAAGAGCTTTGGCAGCTTGGTCTCAGCTGGGACGACGAAGTGCCACCAGAAGTGAAACGCAAATGGATGACTTTGTTTGAAGAAATGATTGCCCTCAATAAGGTACAGTTTGAACGCTGCCTGACTCCGCCCAATGCAACCGGTAATCCGTCCCTGGTTGTTTTCTGTGATGCTTCACGCTTGGCATTCGGTGCATGTGCCTACGCCAGATGGAAACTGAGTGATGGACAGTTTGGTGCCCGATTTGTTGCCGCAAAATCAAGAGTGGCTCCTCTTAAGGAATTGACCATCCCTCGACTCGAGCTACAAGCCGCTGTGGTCGCAAGCCGTCTGGGAAAGTCCATCTTGCAAGAATCAAGGCTAAACTTTGAAAGGGTTCGCTATGTATCAGACAGCCGCGTCACCCTGGCCTGAATCAAAGGAGAAACGCGCAGCTTCAAGCCCTTCGTGTCCTGCCGAGTTGCCGAAATTCAATCCAATTCTTCGCCCGAAGATTGGTCCCACTGTCCCACGTTGCTAAACGTTGCCGATGATTTAACCAAGGGCATCTCAGCCGCAGAAGCAAATGGGAGATGGTTCAACGGTCCAAAGTTTCTACAGCTTCCAGAGGATCACTGGCCCGTGGAGCATGGTGCGCCTGATTTGACAGAAGTAAACAAAGAGAGAAGAAAGGTTCAAATCACATGCGCTGCTACTGTTTGCCAACCCATCATAAACTGCCAAGAGTTTTCAACATAGAGACGACTGCTTAGAGTGACCGCCTATGTTTTTCGGTTCTGTCGCAACATCCGCATCACGTCAAACCGAGAAAGTGATAACAATGATGTGCATGTTGGTCCACTGAGCTCAAACGAGATCGAAAGTGCCGAAGAATATTGGACAAAGCAAGCTCAGACTGGCCTTTCCAAAAGAGTGGTCAAGGGAGATTTCAAGACGCTGAGTCCATTGGTTGATGACAAAGGCATCATTGGAGTTGGTGGGCGTGTTGATCCACACCTGTTCTCTTATGATGGAAAATGCCCTGCCCTTCTACCCCGTGACCACTGGATATCCATCCTCGTCACCCGCAACGCACACCGAGCAGGTCACCTTGGCGTTGCTGCCACAACAGCAAAGATAAGAAGAAGGTACTGGATCATCAAGGGAACCAACGTCGCGAAGACTATCAAACAACGATGTACCTTCTGCCGGGAAATTGAAGCCAAGGTGGAAACCCAACTTATGGCAAATTTACCTAGGTGCCGCCTACAGCCGTACACGCCACCCTTCCTATACACGTCATGCGATTACTTTGGTCCAGTCAAAGTGAAGGTCGGCAGAAACAAGACGGCGAAACACTATGGGGTAATCTTCACGTGCCTCAATACAAGAGCCGTTCACTGCGAACTTGCCACTGACCTTACCACCATGGAGTTTCTGCAAGTGTTAAGAAGGTTCTTCTCGTATCGTGGCTACCCCAAGGCTCTCATCTCCGACAATGGGTCACAAATGGTAGGAGCAGAGCATGAATTGCGCCTGATGATTGAAGGATGGGACAAAAACCAGCTCAAAGAATCCTGCGCCGACCGAGGTATGAAGTGGCAATTCACCACACCCGATGCCCCCCACCAGAATGGGTGCTCAGAGGCTATGGTAAAGACCGTAAAGAAATCACTCAAGAAAGCCATTGGAGACACTGTGCTCACCCCATTTGAGCTCTACACCTGTCTTCTTGAAGTTGCCAACCTTGTCAATCAGCGACCCATTGGTAGGATACCCAATGATCCCGATGATGGTGCATATCTATGCCCAAACGATATCCTTTTAGGAAGAGCAACGAGTACAGTTCCCCAAGGCCCATTTCGTCACACAGAGAATCCCCGCTATCGATTTGAATTCTGCCAGAAAATTGTGGATTCATTTTGGAAGAAATGGGCAAGAGATGTCCTGCCACACCTTGTACCCAGGAAAAATGGAATGTTGAAAGAAGAAATGTTGCAGTCAACGATTTCGTTATTCTGGCCGACTCGAACGCAGTTCGTGGAAAGTGGAGCGCTGGCAGGATTCTTCAAGTGTTCCAGGAGAAGATGGTTTGGTACGGAACGTGCAAGTCAAGACCGCCTCAGGAACATACATGCGTCCCATTACCAAGATTTGCGTGATCTATCCTGCTGAAGGCTTTGATGAATAGAATGGGGATTCCCCATTGCGGGGGGGGGGGGAATGTTGCATTACCTAAACGCAATGGACTGGACACTAGCTTAGTAAGGGCTGCAAAGCCCTATGGACCGTTTTTGTTATGCAATCTTTTATGCCGAACACGTTTGCCTTACGTCGTGGTAGCGAAAGCTAGGAATGTTTTATTCATAAGCTGTTTTTAAAGGTTTTTAAGGGTTTTAAAAGTTGGCGAGTTTTACTCTATGTTTTTTCACAAGGCCGGACAATGTGAGTATTTTTTGTGTTCAGTTTTGAGATAAGTGTCATTTTTGCCGAAGAGATTCAATCGTAATGTTGTGTGATTTCGAAATTATTTGCAGCTTCAGATTACACATTTTCAATAAATGCTGAAATCCAGCCTTGGTGATCGTTTGCTTCATTGACCCATCGGCCCACTGAGAAGAGCTCGCTTCGCAAAATGCAGATCTGTAATTTGCAAAACGGAGTATATTTGACCTCTTGCCTCGCTGCTTTTTGTTCAGAATTCATCATTGCAGCGAGGAGTATTAAAGAAAAGCGTAAATGAATGTAGTGAAATAGGATAAAGTTCGCTGCGATCTAAGAAGAGCTCGTTTCGCAATATACAGATCTTTTCCTCTAATTTTTTGACAACACAGCGCGCACCGAACCATTAGCTGACTTTAGTCTTCATTTCTTTTCATCATTTCATTTCGTTTCGTTTCGCAAAGTGCAGTAAAGTTATAACGAAGGCTGGCCTGCCTGCACGCCGTTTGGTACCGTAGAGCAAAAATTTCGTCTGTCCCTGTTGCTCCGTTCTCATCTTCAGCATTGTCGTTATCAATGGAAAGTCCCTCTAATTTTCTAAAATCTCTCCGATGGAAACCATCAACTGCTATAAATCGAAGCGAAGAGCATGTAGGTGGTAGGTGGGAACGCGATACTGTTATTCGCTGGTACATGACTCGTAAAGTTTGCTCATATTGCTCCATCCTTCTAGCTAATAATTCCGCTTGGTCACCATCATTATTTCTTCCAAACAAGTGTTACACTGCCGGATCAATAAAAGTATCTTTTCAAAGAACTCTCGAATAGACCCCGATAACTCGTCGCCAGACTTCTCTCCTTGATGGTATCTTCTGATCAAAAGCTCATCTCCCCTTTCTTGATGTATAAAAATGTGCACACAACTTGATATGAAAATGTTAACCACTTCATGTATGAAACAATGATTTATTTGATGCATATAAGAGATCGCTTGATATAGCAAAAAATCACACTGACACAGAAGAAATTGTTTTGACATAAACATATGACAAAATGACACGAATATTAAATAGTTGATGTATAAAAATGTAACTTGACATAAAAGAATGGTAAACTTGATATTTTGTCACCTTCGGACTAGCATACTTATCGCTGATTTCTTGAGACTTTCGTTTCTTTTTATAACCTAACTAAATTTGGTAACCAAAACCAAAACGTTGGTATCAGCGAATCATTTTTTTAACGTTTTCAAAAGACCTCATTTAATTATTAAAGTATTTTCTCACAATGGGAAAATTTAGGGAGAAGGGTGGGCAGTTATAACGTTGATTATCATGTTGTAATCAGACTATTTCGATTTTTGCATGCACATGGGCGTGTTTGTTCATGTGACCGCAACAAACAGTAAATTATCCAAAAATTTGATTTGTTTCTTATTACACAATTATAAGTCATTCTAGCAGAACAGCATCGGAGTTATTTAACTGTCTTCGAACTTCGAAATTTTTCTTGACCAGAAAGAAAATTTAATGACGAATGCAAAGGATTTTGACGATGATGAGCAAGATACTAATTTACAATGGAAGAACACTCGCAGGGTTTAAAAAGCGTTACGATTTCTACAGGGATTGTCTATGTAGTAAATCAACTTTCAAAATTAAATGGGAAAACAAACAGGGCGATGTTTTGGGTAACAAATCTCTTAATATATAGATTTAGCTAAGCCTAAAAGCGGAGCTCGACTCTTTTTTTAATTGCTGGAACCTGTCATTTTTTAAAGTAATTACCAAAAAAAGGAAAAAAATGGAAAAAAGTTTCTTCCCTCAGGGATTCGAACCGCCGAGCCGCCAAACCGCTGGCATGCTAAGGAATCACGTCAACCACTTGACAAGTTCTCCTATGTGGTCAAATATAGTATTTATTTTAATACTTAAACACCTGTTTATTGATCGCGGCTCGGCCAACATTACTATACACGGGCGTTTATCTCGGGGAATTGTGTTCGGGCCGCTGCAAAAACCATGGCTGTAGACAGAAAATACCGGAAGGCACTAGCTCTGCTATGTTTGACGTCCGGACCATTGCCAAATGCTGCGAATTCAAGCGATATGTACTTCGACTCGATTCGATGTTACGCGAGTTACTGAGTTACGATAAACAGTCTTGGTGCTTTTCCTGGGAATATGTGTTCGGACCGCCGCAAAAACCGTGTCCGTGGTTGTGGACAGAAAAAAACGAAAAGCGTTCTAGCAGAACAGCATCAGAGTTATTTAACTGTCTTCGAGCTTGAAATTTTTCTTGACGAGAAGGAAAATTTTATGACGAACGCAAAGGATTTTGGCGATGATGAGCAAGATACTAATTTACAACGGAAGAATGCTTGCAGGGTTAAAAAGCGTTACGATTTCTACTGCGGATTGTAGCCAATTTATAAGTATTATAAATTAAAGTTAATGTGACAACCATGAGGTCAATGTTCTGGAGTTACTATATCGGCAATGTGATATGTCATCAAGATAAGACCTTTCAATCATTATGCCTAAAGGTCATCCCGCCTTCACGTGCAAACATCAGGATATTTATATTGGACCAATGACGTTTGGCTGCTCACGTGAAATCGAGCACCCTCAATCTACAAGCATTTGCAAAAACCTTGAGAAATTCCATAGATTTTCGCTCTTGTTTCACCAATTCAGATGAAATACCTTCGGATCCCCCCCTCCCCCCTAATCAGTGTTGTATGGATTTTCGACATGTCAATCAAAGTAACAAGGAACAACATTGAAAGCGGGAGAGGGGGTGAGGAGAGCAAACAAGGCTTTGATTTCTTTCGAACGGGCCGCTTTAACGCGAGAGTCCGATTTTCCGGGGGAGTGTCTCAACAATTTTGCAAATGCTTGTAGCTTTGTTCATTTCAGCCTTCCATTCTAATAATCATTCCAGTTGAGTATCTCTGTTAACCAGCCCCCCTCCCTTCCTCCCATGTGTGGTCTCAGTATCTATGGGTATGGCTTCGCACGGCTTCATAACCGTTGCTCCAAACATTATATACACCTGTATCCTGTTATATGCGATAATACATTATCTACAGTGTATATTTCATTCGGTCAGCATATAGATATAAAATTAATGTACCAGCTAATTGTATATTACCACAGTTTTCAGTCTAAATGTAGTTATTGTTCATTCTTTGCTATAGTGCATAAACTGTGATGAGACTGCCAACTCTGGCTTTATAGCCTTTTCCTTGGCTTCATTTACTACTGACTCGCATTTCATTATTGCCATTGTTTTACTTATTTATTTATTTATTTATTTATTCATTTGTTTATTTTTGAATAGTTCTTTGAAAAGTTTGATCAAAGTAAGGACGTAATAGTTATTGCTCTGGCCTTGGTATTTTAGTCATTTTTATTCTTTCATTATGGTATAAGCTGTGGAGAGACTGTCAATTGTCAGTTAAATTGGGATCATTTCTTCTCAGATTCAATTATTTCAATAGTTTGTAAGATCATTTCAATTTTACCAATCAACTATGCCCTGCAGGGGAGTATGGCAATTGTTATCAATTTCAATAAACTTGGGTAGGGGAGGAAGTGCTCCCAATACAGGTCACACTCTTCCCCATGGACTCACAGTCTCAGTTACTTCTATATTCTGCCCCATTCACAACTGGTTACTATGGTAGCCATGGAGTACAGGCTCGGATAGGATAAGGACCTCGCTCTGAGGGGATTGTTGGCTCCCTGGGGAGGATCGGATATGGACCTCGCGCATGGGGGATTTTGGCCCTCTGGGGAGGATTCGGTCCTCGCTTTCGGGGGATGGCCCTCAGGGGAGGCCCATTACCAATATAGCCTAGCCTGACCTGTAGCATTCTATGCTTCACTGGAGTACTTCTTCCCCTACCCCTTTATCCCACAAACTGTTGTTGTCTCACTTACTCTCATGGGTTGGAACATTAACTATAAGGTAAATCAACTTTCAACATTAAATGGGAAAACAAACAGGGCGATGTTTTGGGTAACAAAATCTCTTAATATATAGATTTTTAAACACGAAGCGAACCTACAAAAGGGAGGCTGAGCTGTTCAGCCTGTCAATCACAAATCCCAAGGGGTGCCGATGGAGGCATTTTATTGGCTCACTTGCCAGACCAAACGGGACGTGCTTTCGAGTCGAACATTCTCGCATTACTAGCAAAATTAGTAGCCGATGAACAAGATAAATAATTAGTTTATTCTCAGCGAAATGGGTGGATAATTCTTCGATAATCGCACGAATGGAAATATCGTGTAGATTCACCCCGAATTTTTGCAATGACAATTTTCTGAAGACGAAAAGAATCAAGAGGCGAAATACCAGGCGCTATAAAAGCAAACCGAAACCGATAAATAACAAACAACTCGATCCGCATGAATACGGCTTTTGCAAACAAAACGAGGTATAAAATAATCCAACTAGCTGTCTAACTCTTTACAGATTTTTCGGGGAAACTATTACTTCTGTATAATAGTTTATAATAAGATCGAGCCAATGAAAGAAACCCAAAGGGTGAGAGTATTATGAACAAAATAAATCATAGAATCCTGCAACGGATTATAAACCAACTGCAATTGCGGCTGGGTTTGAAAAATGTCCCAGCAAATTACGTCTTCACAGACTGATATTCAACTTCAAGTCCTGAAATAAATTTGTATAACTCTTTGACTTTGGTTTATTAATAGTTGAGCGGTGAGGAAGCTGTTTTGGTAACTTCACAGAATTTGAATTTTTAATCTCGGTTTATCAGTGTTTATCTCGAGTTTACCAACTCCAGTTGAGAACCTCACCGGACTTGCATATAAATTGCAACGTTTTAGAGTTGACGGCTCACTTGACGGCTCACGGCTCACTTGACTTAAGATTTGACGGCTCACTTAGTCTAGGTTTATTCATTCGTTGTTCGGATAAACAAACGGACATTCTCCTTGATATCAACTGCGTGACCGGCGTCTACCATTACAAAATCAGATTGGAACCAACCGAGCGTTTCAAGGGGGCGGAGCCTTCCCTTTTATAGGATCGCTCCGTGTTTAAGATGATGGCGTCAGGACTGCTGCCCAATGCTGCGAACTCAAGCGATGTGCCGACCGAGTTCGCAGCAGAACTCAAGAAAGAGAAAGTCCTCGAAGACAATTTCAGTTCGTAACTTGAACTTTTCGCCTCCCACTTTTGCAGTATAGATATTAGATGTATTCTCAAGTTTAAAACTGTCGAACAATCGTTTTGCTAAATATTATGAAATTGTTTTGAAGTTTGTTGTCTTTGCTAAAACGCGAGTCACCATGCGATTTCGCACCAAAAACGTGGCATACAGCACAGGGTTATCTCAAGTGCGTGCCGTCTCATATTGGTTACCCTGTGGTGCAGATGGACGGACGGACCGTCACTTGACTATTACGTCACTACCAAAATTTCTTGGCTCGATAGGCAACCATTTTTTCTTATCCACGGTGCTCCGCGGGCGCGGCTTCGCCGCTCGGAGCTCTGATATAACAGACGAAAACAATGTTTACATGGCACTATTCAAAAAGGGGAAAGGAACGTTTCAAATTTTCTTCTCGCAAGATTTTTCAATGTACTCGCGATTAGCTCCCGAGTGCTGTACCTTAAATTCTTTTATCGCAACTTTTAGTAACTTTTTATATAATTGCAGTAAGGCCACACATTTTGAAAATTTAGATAAGTTGTGAGCGTCGCTTAGAACAGCGATACATTAAATAAACGCAGAAGGAATACCGCCCATCAGGAAGGAACCTACGCTCTAAAACCGTTAAGAAGCTTAATAAGGGTCTTTGACTGCGGGCTTATGACCAGTTACGCCTGTCAATGGTTGATTTGAAGACGTTTTGAGAGTTTCAGAACAAATTTTCGCAAAGTTCTTTATACTTGGAAGGCACGTTTATTTTACCTCTAGACTTTTGTGGAACTGGGATTGGGGTGAGGGAGAATTAAATTAGCATGCATTGACGATAGGAGCCAGACTATTTTCGGCCAGCCTAACCAGCCCTGACTAAGGCCTGGTAGGGGTAATGCTGAGCCCCTCCCAGGGGGGGGGTACATGTTCCTATGATCCCTTGATATTTTTGGATTTTATCCCTTGTTCCCTATTAATAAAACCCCTTGTTCCCAAAAATGTTTTTAGCTCATGTTCCCTTGATCCCGAAAAATTTTTGCGCCGTTCCCTTAATCCCCAAAAATGTTTATCATTGTTCCCCATATTTGTTTGCTTGTTTTACCTTTCTACTCATAATAGAAAAAATCGCTTTCGAACCGCCTTTTTCTTCTCCTTGAGATCCGCTCATGCTGTACTTCATTGGCTGCAGTTTCTGTCATCTCAACTGTCTCAGCTGCCTCTGCGACAGTGACGACTTCATTGGTATGGTGAAGCACATCAAGGAGAAGGATAAGATCACCTTCTTCGAGCTCTAGGATATCTTCACGGTAGTTATAGCAGGTTAGGGCACAAACAATGTTGCTTACATCGACATATCTCTCTGCATCTTCCGTGAAAAGCACTGGATTGAAAGGATCTTGAATGAACACTTTGGCTTTCACCCTCTTCATGCCAACACTCACATTCTCTTGCAGACAGGCCATTTTGAACAACTGACGAGTATCACTGGAATCAGCTTTAACACAGACAATCTGGCTTTGTTTGTAAAAAGTCTCTGTTGTTTCCCTATGCAGCACTGGGACTGCTGCTGCTTCACTCAGCACTGTGAAATCTAGGGGCTGTACAGTCGGAGAGTCAGTTGCATACAGATTTATGGGCAGAGTTCCTGGATTGTCCTTTGTTGTCATGTTTCGCACTGTTTTCTGGGGGACACTCTGACCATACATTGCTCTCCAGTTCCTCATTTCACTCACTTGCTTCTCAGAAAGTTTGTGTGCCTTTGGAGGGCATAACTTGGGTAAATCCTTGTAATGTGTGGTGGTGAAAACCTGTGGGTAATAACCTTTCTCCAAGCGCTTCAAAACGGTTGAAAGAATCTTATCTTCGGATACATTTAGCCCAAGTTCAAAGCTCCATCTCTCAGTGGGCTTTTCCTGCCCATTGTGGTATATTGCTCCAGTAACTGGTACAACTGTGATACTTTCTCGAACTGTGTCAGTTTCCGCCATCTTGAATTTTGCCACATGGTAGGAACAAACATTCCCAACATGCCTTGCGCAGTTCGTAATAATGATGGTCAATGATCATTTCGAAATAATCTCGCCTGACATTCAAGTTAGTACGTAATAGATTTTATATTTTAGGGGTTCGGAAAGTTAAAAAAACATATTATTGAAAATAGATTGGTGTTCCCCTGTTCCCAACAATCTAATCAAGAGTTCCCTTGTTCCCTGAAAATAAACTGAACATATCCCCTGTTCCCTGAAAATAAATGCTCCCGTTCCCTTGTTCCCTAAAACCCCTGGGAGGGGCTCAATGCTGGGAAAAGATTATCATTTAGTAATAGGATAGATTTACAGCGCTATATAACGGCTAATTTTTTTCCCATCTTACAACACAGGGAAAACTTTTTCCACTGTTGCTGGCTTTAGGGTTCGCCGATTGTTCAAACTAGCATTGTTTAAAATTTCTCATGTTTAAAACAATCTTTTTTCTGTATTGTCTCTTAATTAAGGGAATGATGGACAACCATCAGTGCTTCTGCGTCTTGAAATTGCTTTTCTTCCTGTTCATGATAATGTGGAATGACAAGGGAAGCGCCCTTGCTACACGAGGTAAGCGCAGAAATACGTGTACGTGTTTAAGTATCAATAGGTCAAAAGAGCTTGTCAATCCTAACCGCTGGTAACATCACTGACGACGGCTTGAAGCCATAAGCAAACACCACAGAACTAAGGGGATGGTCGGAAAATATTTGGGGAGGAAGGACGGAGCAGAAGGGGACGGATCATTTGTCTTTTGAGTCCTTGGAAAGGGGTGTGCTGTGTAATTTTTATCCACGCTTAGGGATTGGGTCAAGGGTTCTGCAGCCGTCACTCTTCAACTCCATTACTTATGTTTGTTTGGCTAAGCTTAAGGTGATTCCATCGAAAAAGAAGTTGTAATGAGAATTTGTTGAAACTTTGCGCAGTTACTAATTACACCTAGTACATTAAAAAAATAACATAAAAAGAGGGGGTCACCGTGTCTGATTTCATACTACGGGGCTGTAGTATATAGGTACTTTGCTATCGTTAGACAACTATATTGAAAAAACCTATCCATGTACTAGAGACACCCATTACTTCAACAAAGTTATAACTAGCAATGAAATATAAGCATTATTCTTATGATAGAAGTACAATGTTACAGTAAAACGTCTTAAAATTGCCGTAACAATGAAACTAATTTGAAATAATAGGCAAATCGAGCGTCTGCACGGTTCCAGTGAAACGCCTAAAACCTGACTGTGACAGTGAATCAACCGGAATATTTGAAAATTGAATAATGAAAAATTCTTCAAATTTGAATATATCATGTAAAGTCGTTTTGTCCTTAAATAAATGGAATAAAAACGTGGGGTCACCGAGTTCGTTTGGGAGAAAACGACCATTTATTTCTCTGAACAGCTCAGCTTCCATAGAAAACCTAACAAGTTCCGAACGCGCGCGCGCTCGTGGGCGCTAATCACGCAAAAAAAGATGCGCAGAAAGGATGCGCAATGCAATTGAATGGAATCACCTTAATGTGTTCTTCTTTATACTTGAAGACTATGGGCCAGAGGTTAGACAGGAGCGTAAGTGTTGTCCTAATCTTTCTGGTCTCATCAGTAGACAGTTAAAATTACAAAGGAAGTTAAAGCCTTCATCATATCTTTGCAAACATTTATATTTCTGTGCGACTGGAGATGAATGCGATCACCTTCTAGTTTTTTTATGCCTTTGTAAGAATAATTAAAAAACGAAGGGGATAAAAATGGCGTTCCTTTTAACCTTAATCCCGCGCCCATCTGCTATACTTTTTGAGCACTCTTCTGTCGTCCAATTTCCCGCGTAAACTTTACCGAGTTATGAGCATTTTAACTGCGAAAGTCTAGAACGGTTTTCTTAAAGCAGAGAGTGAGAGCATACACAATACCTTCAAGACATCTGAACGCATAGGTCCTCACAACGCAAAATAAACTGTACAGGTACAGTATGTGGTCCTTGGTCCGCGACTTTTCCGAACATGATGTAATATTTGCTCGTTAAATAGAATACGACAATAAACGAATGTGTCCGATGATTTATTGATTAATCTTCTTCCATATGGCGAGGTTTCGGCTTTCCTGCTATTGTTGAAGGCGCGGAATTCACGTGTGTAGACAGCTAGGCCAATTTGTCCTTATTGAGGTGCTTACTCTTGCGGCTCCGTAAATTACATGGTCATGTCTACTTAGCTTGTGCATAGACAAAACGCAACGTGTGTTTCTGAAAAACAGGTTTACAGATAAACTTGTTTCTATGGTTTTGAACGAAGTTGCTGCAGAGTTTGAAACTTTTGTTTTATTGACTCTTGAAAAATATCAACAATTTTCGCATATGGGTCCTTGGTCCGCGACCTTACATTTCGCAAAGCAGATAAAAAAAACCCTAGATAAATGGAAACGGCTTTTGTTTTTGCAGATTATTTTCAAAATCTTCTTTATACACGTTTATGAACGGTGTTAACTTCTCTTGTATACCTAGAATACATATAAGCTTGTAGTCTCTTCGACTGCGCTTGGGGCTTGTGTGGGAGACTGTTGTCTGAAAGGTAAAACATATTATTTTAAACTCACAACGACTTTCCAACAGGATTGTAGCTTAGATATATCAAGGATAAGAAATAGTAAATAAAATACTGTTAAAATTTCCATTCTCCTTGGAAGAATTATTGGGATTCACAGGTACCATTCGTTCCGGTTGCATGATTCGCGGATCAAGGACCGCATTCGCGGACCAAGGACCCGCGAGCACGGTTTCGAACTTGCCACTTTAAAATTACCGCCAGAAACTTAAAAGCTATCTTTAGGGAAAATTTCAGCTTGCCACGTTTTGATTCAGGTAAGATATTCAAGATTATTAAAAACTGGACTAGGTATATTGGATTTCTAGCATTTTGATTGGCTCAACGGAGCTAGGCTATCAGCTCATATACCTGCTGCGACCAAATATGGTCAATGAACACTCAACAACAAAGTGAGCTGAAAGTTTTTTCCTCGCGAGCAACCTGGCGAGAAAAATGGACGAGAAAAATCGCTTGCCAGCAATTTAAATTAAGCAGAAATTCCAACAACGTCACCAACAAGCATCACCAACAGCGTCGTCTAACACAAGTCAAAATTGTTTGAAGAAACTGTGCAGAAATAGAAATTTAAGCATTAAGCGTTGTGTTTACGGTTAATTTCTTTCATCGATCGTCGCGACGATCATTGAAATTGAACAAAAGGTAGGTATTATCAAAAAGGATTTCCACTTCAAAATATCAAGACAAGACATAAAATAAAACACAATGAAATGGGGCTGGAGCATTTAATAAAAACTATCACACATTCATGGCGAGTCGGTGCGAAAATCATGAAGCAGTCTAAACAAGTGCTAAAAAAATACAGCTGCAAACTACCAAGAAGGAAGGAAGGGCGAGATTGTTTTTCGGCTTTAACATGCAAAACCAGGACACTGGTTTACCTGCACTTGTTGTAGCTCTATGTTCCAACAGGTCCAAATGCTCAGATAGAAATTGGATGCCCTGTAAACGGAGTTGAATCGCTTTTCCAGTTGTTTGAATGTTGTTTTTACCATTCCGTCCGCAACCTCTAAACCGAGAACAACTGCATTTTGCGCTTTGCGTTTAACAAACTATGATGGTGAATTCTAATGTTCCTCGCTACAGTAATCTTGCTTCTGAGCTGCATAGAAAATACCTCTTCAAGTTCAACTGTTCAAATTTGTTCTGTCTTCAGTTCGATCAAACACGCACATGATGGCTCCGTTGTGCGAACAGATTACAAACTTGTTCAGTTTCAACTCCAGCAGCTATATGGTGAAATTGTACAGCTTCAATCCGCTTTGAACGATGATTACAGCAATGTTCAGGAAAAATCAAACATGTACCATATTTCAGAGCCAATAATTAGAAGATTTTTTTCCAAAACGTGTGCTACTTGGTTCACTTTCGAGCAGTTTTCATTGATTCATTCAGCTTTGCAATGAAACGCTGCAACACTTCGCGAGGTCTTGGCGCCTTTTTCGTTCAGTCATGTGATCGATTCTTGTTCCGCTTAAATTTCTTTTCTCATTTTTCCCGTTCTTTCTGATTTTCTTTTTAAATAGTGGTTAAGTTTTTAATAAAACAATTATTCTACTCGGGCTTGCTGGATATGAAATGATTATAACCAACTCGGCGCTACGCGCCTCGTTGGTTATCTATCATTCGATATCCAGCGCGCCCTCGTAGAATAATTGTTAATTATAATTTTCACTCGTGGACCAAGGACTACATACTGTACTTCTTGTTGGCGTATTCTTGTTATGTTGATTAATAAACCAGCGATGTCACTTTAATGAAAGAGATGATGATTTACTTGGTCAATATTTCAACCACTAGTATTCCATATTATCGCTTTGGCTATAATATAACCCTCGCCTTAGGAGGAATAGCTGTTGGTTTTTCGGCCGAATAAACTTGCCCTTTTAGCATATTGCCAGCCTACCAATCAGTTTGGTTTATATAGGCTCAGTTCTCAGGTTTAGGTGTATGTACACCAACAATCCTCTCCACCACCGCGGTGAGGTTCACTGGTGTCATTCTTTGTCCATGACGTTATTACTTGCTTTCGGCATAGTTACTCTGTTTCCGGAATAACACACTCTGCCAAAGGCCATTCTGTGCTCTGAAAAAATGTCGGAATTGAGGAAAAAATCAAAGCGACAAAGAAGATGGAAAGACTCGTTGCTTTGTTCAAACGTTTCCATGGATATTTTTCTGACTGCTGAGTGAGCTGTAGTCAGAAATTAACATTCTGGTAGCACGATAGAGAGGGCCGGGTGACTTTCGGGACTAGTTAAGCTTTGGCGGGAGATGTTTTGTCATTCTGCGTCAGTCTGTCTTCTACTGTAGAGCTCCTTTTATCGCTCTAGTTTTATTTTGAAAGGGCGTTTTAGGAACACCTCTTCATCGAGACATGATACCAATGGGGAATACGTCGCCACATTTTTTGCCACAAATAAGGAGTGGTTTTAAGTGGTTTTTCGAACCTGGCGTGTTACATTAATGTACATTATTCTGTTCTTTCATACCTAAGTTCCTATAAGAGGCAACTCTGTATGTACTAATTCAAACGATTGACTACTATCGCGTGTATCATCAGATTACTGACTGCATATTCCTTAATAGACTATTTCACTGTGATGCTCGTGTTGGTGTAGTCAGAATGCACATTTTTTTGAAAAGCCTACGGGCAAGGAAGCATATTATGAAATATTTATGTGTTACGTCTTTCCGGCATTAATGATCAATTTAAACAATACAAAAACCGAAAATAAATAATGATAATGAAAATAATAGTGATGATGATGATGATGATGATGATGATGATAAAAAAGGGTAAGTTACGCTGATCTATTAACTGTTGCACGAGAAATGAAAGTCATACATCGACTTAACTTTTAGCATACCAGCAACCTATATATGTCTGGAAAAATACCAGTTCCCGAATTTGCTCGTATATGAATCACCGAGCGAGACTAGGTGCAAAATAACAATTCATAATGACCGACAGAATCAAAATCTTGAGTTTAGCCAGAGTAGATAGCAGTTTTTCGATAAATTGGAACTCCAGGGACAAATTTTTTTTCGGCGAAGTATTGAAGAATTTAAATATGGCGGCCATCCGTGGCGGACGGGAAGCTTTTTCTTGCTGCAATAGCCGCGAGGAGTCCAATAGTGAATAGTACTCGGAGTTTATGGAGGATAAGAAGGAAAGGGAAAGAAGAAAAATAGCGATTTATGTTCGTGTCATGAAGAAGAGTGCATAAAGTTACAATGTTTTGGTTCGGCTGTAACGTTTCTTCGAATGCACTTCAAATCATCAACAATTTAGCTTGATGAGAGAACAAAGAATATCTGACCGTTCTGAAAATGTATAGTTTTCATACTTTTATTACTATTCTGGAGTTATGAATAAGCATGATGATTGTGCCAGTCATATGCTGATGAAAAGTAGTGATCCCCAGATTCTAGGTCAGTCAGAAACGATAAACGAAAACCCCAGGATACACAAACCCTTTAGATATTAAGGCTAAGTAAACCCCAGAGGAAAAGTATGAAATGTTTGCGTATACATCACATCTTGGGTGTTTGGATTTGTGAACTGTTAACAATACCCGGGAAAAATACTGGGTATTTGAATTTTTAAGAGTTTACACTAAAATATGAAATGGGAGGTAGGTGACTGCTTCACAGAGCGATAGTGGACCGAGTTGTAAAAAACACTTTTAAGATTCTGAGCAAAGGTGTAAATCAGGCAAAGGAATCGTTAAGGTTTCGCCCCCTTTCGAGTTCGCACCGTCATGAGCTCCCAAGATTGAACACTTGTTCCCCCGACTGTGTTCCGACAAAAGTTGGAAACTGTACGGTGTATTTCGTGGAAACGTTTGGAAACTCCGTTTACGCACTTCGCGAAAATTTTCGAGAAACGGGAGAAGAGAATGAAGAATATTTAACATGATTGGTTTTGTGGATTAGCAACAATGTTTCGAAGTCGGTATGATACTCCTCAGCATTATTGTTGATTTTTTAACCCAACCAAGTTTAATTCATTTACCAAACGCTGCGAGAAATTAAATTATTTGCCCTCTAACATGGACTTTCTGAAATGTCAACTGTTTGGTGTCAACGTTGAAAATTGCTGAGATTCTCTCTTTCCTGGTTCGCCCACAAGTTCTACCGAGTTCGCCAACTAGTAGCGGAGCTAGGCCCTTATCGATTGTGCTAGCATAATTTTTGGCATAATTTGGGCAAACGAGGATAATTTTTGCTCCTTTTATAAAAGTAGCACTTCTAGCATAATCGGCATATTTTTAGTTTTTGTGAAGGGAACCTTACCAGAGTCATGACTTGCTTGGTCTCTAAGATTGATTATCTTCAAGTTCTGTTCATGGTTCACAGGGGCGTAGCTACCTGTACGCACGTACGCACGTGCGTACCTGAAAAAATATCGAAGGTTAAAAGAAAACGAAACAAAACAAAACGACTGAAGTATAAACAGACGAGAAATAAGGGGTGGTTGAAAAAAGCACAATATTTGCATCAACTTTCTTTATTTCTTTGAAATATTACTTTTTCAAAACAAGACACCGTTTTTCGCCAATTCCAGAGAAGCCACGTGATTGGTGGACTTAGTATTGATGCTAATGTAGGCAAAGGCGGAAAATTAGGGGGCTGAGGATAAGTACGGCCCGATTCAGACGCAATACTTTTCAGCAGCCGAACTTAATTCGAATTTAGTCTTCCCAAATTAGATAGTACGATTTTCAACATCTATGGTAGATAGATGGCTTATTGATAATCACTTTGCAACCAGAAGTTGAATCATAGGATTATTTGCAAGAAAATATAATAACTTTTAAGTAATTTAAAAAATACTACTAGTAATTTGAAACTAATTTGAACAAAAATATATAAAAACAAATACTAGAAACACTTTAAATATATGCGCTATTTATTATTCATCCGTTATTAGGATCACCATTTCTCTGCATCATTGGTTTTGTTGTGCACGAATCGAAAGAGATATTTTCTCAGTGAAAAGCCATGATGGACTGGAGATGGCGACTTTACTGTATAAACACTGCTTATTGCCATATGTTTGGAAGGGAGAATTATTAAAGCTGCTATTTCAATTGTGCTCTCGCAAAGACAAAGAAACATATCATCAAGGAGGCTGCTTGCTATGGCAAGGGAAGAAAGGGCAAAAATCTCAATTATTTTTTTTCAAAACAACACGATGTTGCCGGTTTGAGCCTCTGATGTATTTTACCTTTTGTATAATACCCTGAGTTTCGGAGTTTTCACCTTAATTAAACTCGTTTTTGAAACTCAAGCAGCAAAACTGTGACAACGAGGCGTAATGGGTCGAGGGAAAAATGTCTCGGGGCCTTTTGCAAATCGTTTTTTTTTTTTTTTTCATCCTTTTGTATATTTTGATAAAGGACCTATGAAGCCCAGGGTAATGACATCCATATAACAAAAGCTTTAAAACCAACCAATTTTAACCTTCCCAAGTGGCAAACAGATATATGCCATTCACCGGCCGGGAGGTCCGTATAGGGAAAAACTGTGCCCGAGGTCTTGAGTACGGCCCAAGGCCGCAGGCCGAGGGCCGTACTCAAGACGGACGGATACGGACCGACCTAGGCCGGTGAATAACGTGTTTATTTTTCTCCTTTTTTTGGAGGTGGAACGAGGCGCATTGGTTTGAGAATTGTTTGTAAGCAGTCCTTCTACGTGCGCTAGTTCCCACGATCAAAATTATTAAGCTTATGAGAAAGAGCCGCTAGTAAACCGTAGGGATAAAGGATAGATTAACGATAAAACAGAACTTAAAATATATCATTAAAAAACAAGCGTTAAGAACAAACCCGGACGTCTCATAGCAAGAATAAAAAAATAAGCTTTGTCTTGCTCAAAATGAAATCACCTTAAGTTTAAATTTGGTTTACAGTACCGAAAGATTTTTAAGACAAGTAAGACTTTATGTGTAAACTAATGCTTACACTCCGCAAACTCTACTGCATATATATTTTAGTATTTTAAACATTTTTGTTCGTTCTTGGTCAAGATTTTCGCAAATCGATACTTTGAGAAAACTAAACTGTAAAAACTTGTTGACATGCAGCAGTTCTTGTCGAAGACACAGCGTTGCGAGGTTTTTTGTTTGAGTATTTTAGCTAACAGTCATTAATAATCATATTGTTTTGAATGAAGCTAAATGGGACAGGATTAGAAAAGAGATCTCCAAGTAAAATAACGACTTTTCAACCGAGAAACGGAGGTCAAAAGACTAACTTGCAGTTAACCCGTGTTAAATCAAATGGCGTGTTAATAAGAAAACCACAACTCGAATAAAAAACACAGAAAAACTCGCATTTTTCGTAGAATAACCAGGCCTATTATTCCATTGCTGATTTTTTTCTTTCACTTTACAACGGATAGTGAGAGAAAAGTTCCATTTTAACAGGAAAAATCCAACGTTTCGTTGTGAAGGAGTGAAATGATTTCACTTCAAGTTTTCCCACAGATTGGAGCGGTCCGTACGCGGGGTTCGTATGGGAAAATCTGGACCGCTGGAGCCGGCGCGCGTTATTAGCCAATCAGATTCAAGGATTTAGGATTCCGGACCGCTGAGATGCTTCAGAAAAAATAAAATCGCTTATTTCAAGGAAAATTGTAAATGAAATTCTAATCTGCGTGCTGTAAAAATAAAGAACTGACACAATGGCATGGACTATCAAGAGCAACAACTGTCTGATTTTCATAAACTACAGTCCAGTCCAGAAAATAACTAAAAATGTGCACTACTGCATGGGAATGATACTACTTTTAGACGCATTTCCAGCCATTTGAGAATACCTAAATTTCAAATTTTCCCGGGGGCAGTGCCTTCTCACCCTCCTAGTATGCTCACGGTTTAGCCAAAAAATCTCAGTACATAAAGCTTTACGACCTAGTTGTATTCCTTCCATCCACGTTTAACCTCACCATACTGTTAAGAAAAGCAAATGCAACCAAGGAATGTAGAAACGATGTGAGAGAACTGAGGTGTTAGGGTGGATTTAGAAAATTGTGCGTACCTCTGGAAAAATCCTGGCTACGCCCCTGGTTAAGTTATTTTCATTCGTCTGGGGGGACGGGGAAGAAGGTTACCGCAATACTGCGTCGTTCGCCCTCCAGAGGACTGTGCACACCGGAAGTAAAGATTGCGTCGGTCCCAGTTCCCGCTTTCACAGGCAACAAAATGGCGTCAAGCAACTTACAGATACGAGAAGAACAGCCGCCCGATAGGCCAGAACCCGCTCAAATTGCTAGAGATCGGAGTCTTAAGCAAATGAAAAGCATATTCAAGACCAGGGAGGCATCTGACGGGAAAAAAGTCCTATTACATGATCGCGACAATCAGTTTCCTGGTCAGCATCTAAGTGTTATTATAGGCAACACGATGTTTTGCACTGCTTGCAAAGAAGTTGTTTCATCAAAGAAATGCATTTTGTCTTCCCATTGTGCCATGCCATTGTGTCCCAGAACATATTAAATGTGATAGTAACATCGTACATTTTGACACATTAAGTCACCGCTTCTAGTCTGGAATGAAGTGCAGTAGTTAGTTGTGTTTTATTAGAACAAGTGTGTAACTCCAGATAAAGAAGTCAGGCTTTTTTTAACCATAAATATGTAATTTTGGACTTGTTTTGTGTTTTTGTTGAAAAGAGCATACTTTAAGAAAAAGTAGCATAATTTTAAAAAACGAGCGTAATTTTGAGCATAATTTGGAAAAAAATCGGGCACTGCTAGTAGCATAATATGCTACTTTTACTAGCACAATCGATAAGGGCCTAAGCGGAGCTCCCGGGCGCGCAGCGGAGCACCACGGGTAAGAACGTCTGGTACCCTATCGAGGCGAGAATTTTTGTTTCTGGCGTCAACGTACGCCCGCCCGTCCGTACGTACAAACTCTGGGGGAAGAGAGATGGGAGTTCCCAAGGCAACCCGTCGGGGTGAGGAGAATGCCCTCTTTTCTTCGCAGGTTATCACATGATCATCGTCGCTTTTCAAAAAGAGGTTTTTTTTTTAAGGGTTAAGGTTATTCCATTCAATTGCATTGTACATCCTTTCTGCGAATCATTTTTCGGAACTTTCGGAACTTGATTGCTTTTCTATGAAAGCTAACTGTTCAGAGAAATAAATGGTCGTTTTCTCGTAAAAGAACTCTGTGACCCCACTTATTTATTCCATATACTTGAAGAAAATGTGACTCTATATGATATATCCAAATTTGAAGAATTTTTCATTAATCAATTTTCAATTATTCCGATTGATTCACTATTACAATCTGATTTTAGGCGTTTCCCTGAAGCGTGCAGACGCTCAATTTGCCTATTATTTCATTGCTTTCATTTTTACGGCATTTTCAAGGTGTTTTCTGCAACATTGTTTTGCTGTCAGAAGATTAATGCTTATATTTTATTGCTAGTAATAACTTTGTTAAGATAATGGGTGTCTCTGGTGCAAAGATAGGTTTTTAACATTTCTGTAGAAACTAGCGGAGTACCCATATATTTAATACAGCCATGCAGCCTGAAATCAGGCACCGTGACCCCCTCTTTTTATTTATTTTTTAATGTACTTTCAAGCCCCTCCTTCATATTAACCTCCCCTTTCTTCTAAGCGCCCCAGGCCTCAAGCTCCCTCTGAAAGGCAATTTTTTAATAACCCCCCCCCCTACCTAATACGCCCCCTCCCCGGTTTGCATTAGTGAAACGATAGGTTTTGTGGTCTATTGGCAGTGTATTTACCTTCGCCTGGGGGGCAACGTTTAAGTGACAAGTAACAGAGATTTCTTTTTTGCCGGATGACATTTGCCGAGATTATAAGTTTTGTATGTACCGTAAAAGCTCTATTAAGCCCCCTACCTCTACCGAGTTTAATTCTGTTCAAGCCCTAGGCAAAGTACTATTGTTTGCGTGACTAAGTCTGTCAATCTCGCCACAATACAACACAATTTTGAAAATCATTGGCAACAGGCACCAGGATTTACACAATGTACAAATGAAGGAGCTATGAATCGACTTCATGATGGACGTATGTGTTTTTACATCAAAAGTATCCATGTGTCAATATTTATCCTTAACAAAACAAAATGTCTTTACTGCCTATAAACACCACACCCTCAAACTCAATTTGTTTTCTTTATAGAATTACCCAAGCTAAAGGTGTTGGAGTTATCTCCCGTCGTGCGCTCATTTCCTGGTTATGAACGGACATGGTCAGTTACTGGGACTCCTCCCATAAACACAGCGCTGATACACAACTCCACTATAATGTTTAATACAACAAAGACTACTGGAAGCTTCACGTTATATAATGACGGAAACTACAGTTTCGTAGCCACCAACAGGTTTGGAACTGACCTCAAAGAGTTTTCAGCCATTATCACTGGTAAGACTTTGTTTTGAAGGAGAAGACTATCTTTTTAAATTCATCCTTATTTCTCAGATACTAAATGGAGAAGCTAAAAGTCCAGACACAAGGTTTCACATTGCACACAATGTTAAGCTTTGAAGGCATTTAATTATATCAAAACAATTTTTTTGGAAAAGCGAAAAATGCTACAAACGTACATTTTGACCACACGTTATATGGCGTTTACGTCTCCGTTTTCGTTGTGGTGTGGAGTAGTAATTCGTGTCGTTTATTATAAATGTGTCGCGGCAAAATTCGAGAGAAAGAAAGCGATAAATTACGTATTTGTGCATTGGGATGCGCAATTGGAATAGGTTGCTGTGAGAATATACGCTAGAATAGGATGTGCTGTAAGAATTCAGGTTCAAGATTTAGGCATTTGCATAAGCAACCTGCAATCATGTTTGTGAGTGTGAGTTAACCAGAAAGACAAAAAAATTTATCATAATAATGATTATGACAATGATGTTAATGACGCGTTTTAGTAATATATACAGAATGAGGGGCCGTGTTGTATCCGAATTTACGAATGCCTCTAAATGTTTATGTTTATCTACTATCTTTGCAATATCAGTCATTTTAGCGAGCGAATATATCGAATGAAGTGATATAAAGAGTGATGCTATATATTTAAACCGATATGGCGTACGGGAAATAATTCTTATACATATATGTGTTCATTGACATGAATACGCCAAAGAGCAGCCTAATATTTTGTTGATTTGTGTAACTGGCTTCCATCCTGATTCTTCACCCCTTTCCTTCTGTGCCATTCTGTGCCTGTTTTTCTGCCAACTGGAAGCACAAACACCCATGCAATTACAGGATATTTATAGGCTGAACTAGAAGAGAGGTTTATTTCTTCTCTTGATGTATCCTGTTCTCATTTCTTCAAGTCTGTTATGGCCAAAACAAGCTGTGTTATTGTTGTGTTGTTGGCTTGGTGAATTGCCATAGAAACTCCCGATCGAACAATGTGACATATCAAAATACTCGCAGATAAATTTCAGGATAAATTTATTGGATATTGAAAAAGTTGCTACTGTTTAAAGTCCGTGGGGCAAAAGTCGTCCCCGCAGGCCGCTTGAATATTGTCAGTGAATTTTGAGCCCAGTGAGGCGACATGAACACAAAAATTGAGCTTCCTTCTGTAACAAGGGCCCAGTAGCTGGTGTCGGGCATCTATATGGGAACCAACTAAAAATAACAATAGTTGCATAATCAATTTGCTTTGTACATAAAACGTACTGTTATTTCTCTCTGTGGAGAATTTTATTTAATCGAGGATCGTTTTCTCCATTTATGTTTACTTTTTAGACTGTGGATCTAGATGTTCCTATCAACGGTCATATTATTATGGAAGGAACACACTTTCATGCACGACTGTGACTTCAATAGTAGACGTTACAACTAAATGTGTTCTGACGTATACAACAGCCATGTAAGATTATTTGACGAGGCATTTAATAATAGGTTCTAAAATGGAATTTCACTGTAAGAAGCAAACTGAATTTTTATTTTTTGTACTGCTGTTAGGGCCATACTGGGATAATATTGCCTGAGGTCTTTCTGGTAGGCGTACGGACGAGGAAGCTGCAAGGCCCGTACAAGAAAGACTGAGGGAGATATTCTCCCAGTAGTAGTACTTTAGATGTTAGTAGTACGAGATATTCTCCCTGTACGGTCCCAGCTAGTGAGAGTTAATAAGTTTATGACGCAATAATAAGTTTATTGTATGGCTGAACCTAACACTTTACGACTTGACAAATGAGCCGTGGCTTATTGGGATGAATGAAACAGTCTACCGGAAACGGCATTCAATGTTAAGTCACACAGCAGTTTTATTTCACACAAAAAACTACATCGCACAAGAAACAATCAAAACTTTCAAAGAAACTGTCTCTTTTCATTTAGCTTCAAATAGTTCCAACCTTATAAATCAAATGTTCTTTCACATTTTCTGATCCACGTAGCTTTTTGTTACCATAATTAAATGCGTGGCATTCGTAGAGTGAGTTTTATTAGGGAATTTAAGATACGGTGACTACGGACTACGGACTACGGACGGGAGGCACTTTAGGACTGGGACGAGACATAAGTGTTCTGTTGTCCCCACCGTCGCAAGCTCACGACGGTGCGTAGTGGAAGGATTTCACGTAGTACAGCGTGGTGTAGTACGAGGAACTGAAGATGGTATGAAAAAGTAGTCTAAAGTTAGAAAATTGAGGCGTTCTTGTACTGTAACGCTTGAACTACAAACCAATACGCATTTGGAACAATTTCAAGTGCTTATGAACTCAGAACAGCGAAAAATGTACGGCTTACTTTGTTTACTGATTTTGACCGCCGCGTTGTTTTCCAGAATGAAATTAAATTTGATGCTTTGAATATAGCTTGTAATATCAACTCTTCTCTTTGCTCTTTCTAGACACAAATGGCTTCCCATCAAGTTGAGAAGTAATTAATTTAGTAAAATATGTCAAATTTGTTTCTAAAGTAGTTTTGCAAGCAAAGTAATTTGAAAAGCGAGCCCTGAAAATTTGATAAAGCTTCCACGTGAGCCTCACGTGCAATTACATTTTGAATTGCAGTGCAACGATTACAAGTCAAAACCAGAACATCTCGAATCTTTTTAAAAGAGATTTTGTGTCTGTTTAGTGTAGAGTTGACCTTCGCTCTTCGTTCGTAGTCTGTTGTCTGTAGTCTGCGGTCTTAACTTCGCATTTTCGCGCCACTCGTTGTGTAGTCGGCCCAGTGTTTCAGCCAAAGAAAAAGGCGCGTCCAACCGTAGTCCGTAGTCACCGTATCTTAAAGTCCCTATTATTCCGAAGAAACACGGAGGAAGCAACCAAAGTCCAAATAAAGACCGCAGTATCGACGGCAAAGAATTACAACCTAACAACAGCCAAGAAAGAATTGAAAGGTTTGTCGACGCGCATAAAACTCACAACACAAAGAAAAAACCCACTAGCGACCTCAACACTTTCCGTCCTTATTTGTAATCGATTAAACGCCTCAATGAGAAAACATAGGCACGCAAAGCGTGCGTGAGCTATTTTGTAGCTGTCAATGAGAGGTAAGGAAATGCTTATTGAATGAACGTGCGGGTACGAGGGTACACTATTGTGATGTTGTTTATTTGAGTAGCGTTGAGCATTCGAAAAGTATTGGTTTTGAGACAGAGTTTACCTTATAAGTGGAGCTGTGTCCGATATTGTACAACCTCGTTCCCAGGGCTTTTCCAAATTTGAGGGTGATCAAAGATCAATGTTTAAGTCAGCCAATGGAGTTTACGTTAGCGGTTGTGTACACGTGATTGATAAAAAATCAGTGGTTGTGTTCAGCGAACAAATTTTTTTTGTGATTTTGTTATGTAGAGAGGTGGAAATGGGGGAATGAATCGCAGGAATTTTAAATGAGCGAATATGAGAATAATAGAGAGGTTAACCTGTGTAGTAAACAACGTGAATTTTATCACGTGGAATACATGTGATCAGGCGAAGGTCAAATTTTGCTTTAATAGCTTTATTGTATATTTGGTTGTTTAGCGGTGAAACGGAAGTGAAATAATAAAGGAGGACGTCTGGTACATACTAGGTTATAATATTTTGGTTAAAATATAGATAGTAGTTCAGAGCTGTTGTAATAGGAATTATGTTGGGAGATGGTAGAAAACAATTAGCTTGCGGTAAAAAAAGTAAAATTTTATCACATGGGCAGGCAGTCATGTGATAATGTTTAGTGTGGGTCGCTTCACGTGTAAAGAACGTGTTGTGTTGATTGAGCGTGAGAGCAGGTTACTGTTTTGTGTAAACAAGAGGTGTTTTGTCATGTACAAACATGTGATGGACAAAGTTCAATGGCGTGTCACGAGACTTTCATGAGACTGTCACAAAAGTTCGTTTTCGGCGCTTTTCCCGTCGTATGGCGTTAGTAGCGTAATTTTCCATTCGTTCTATTCTACATTTTTGTGCCGCCCCCGACAACAAGCTTTTCGGGAAAATTCGACAGTCTTCGGGAATGCTGAACATGGTCCACTCAACCAATCAACCAACCAACCAACCAATTAACCAACCAAAGAACCAACCTTCCCACAAACTCGAGGCTGCATGACGAATATGTGGCTATCTTGTAGACAAAATTTCACAAAAAGACAGCTAACCTGCCGCAAAATTAGATCACTTGTTATGCAAGTTCTTTATTGAGATCAGGAAAGTAAATGGCGAAGAATAAAACCAAAACGGAGCAGACAAATAAGCCGGGTTTAGGGCAAAATCGACACTCGACAACTGCCATGTCTTTTAGAAATGGACCCGTAACCAGGTGGACTTACAATAAGAAGAAAATTATCTACAAAATGTTACTCTGGTTAAAAATTTGTAATCGAGAATATAAAAAAACTGCCGCCCCTTCATCAGGGGGCGGGAAGTGATAAGAAAATTCTTTTACAAATCGTGCGTTTTACACTAGGAAAATGCAGATTTTGACCTAATTAATTCTTGCCTTTTGAAGTCAAATCTACATACTCATACGCCATTGAAAAAGGGCCCTATTGCAAGTATCTCACTCGGTAAGCTGCCTGTAACTGCAATCGCTGCTATGTTCACGAAATGAAAGAAGATTGAAGTGATGAGGTAAATGTATTTTCTGCTTGTTCTGATTGGCGTTGTTTGCACTTGCTGTGATTGGCCAGAGTGACTTCTTTGGTTTTTGGCATACGACGTCGATTGCATTATTAGAATCCCTCTGGAATAAGACTGAAATAAGAAAAAAGAAACCGTAAAAATGAAAACCAAGTCCAATACTTAAAGCTAAGAAAAAATGAATGTGTTTCGTAGGGATTTGGACTCAAATGTTATCACATCCCTACCGTATGGAGCGTTTGCCAACCTGACTAATCTGCAGAAGCTGTGAGTAATAAGAATGAACTCTATCAACTGTTCATGTTGAATAGGACTCAACGCCATTATTTATTAAAAGTAAGAAAATTGCTAGAGAAAACATTCACAGAAATTCTGAACCGAACGCTACAAACACTAACTCGACACCTGTTTCTACCGTAACCTTACCTTACATCAAAAGGACTTCTAAAAACTATCGCACAGATCCTACAACCTACAACATTCGCGTTGTTCACAACCTATCACTATTTTGCGACAACTCCTGACGAAGGAATCGAAGCACAAAGACGAATCGAGCGACAGACACAGGTAGCAGTATATAAGATCAAGTGCTGCGACTGCCAGACCACTTATATTGGTGAGACCGACAGAAATTTGAACATACGACTGACTGAACACAAACGAGCAACTGGAAATGGTGATATCAACAATCACATTTCTGAACACCATTACCAACAAACCGCAGAATCGACTGAGACTCTGCAAAATGAGTCATCCACAGCACGGACTGCTATCAAGGAATCAATCTGAAAATCTGGTTTACTAACTTAGGACAAACACCACTAAACTGTGCCAACAACTACCTGCACCCTACAAATGACTAATTGACGACAATTAATGATAAGGGTAATTCAGTATTCCATCCCTTTGGCTAAGTGTCGGACTGGGTTTAATTATGCATACTGTCAAAAATTGCCTGGAAACACCCCTCTCGGAGACCACAATCCTATCTGAAGAACTATATTTGCAATTTGTTCCCATTGATATCAACTGTGTTATTAAGGATTAAGGATAAGTGTCATTATCCTATCTGAAGGACTTTATTTGCAATTTGTTCCAAGTGATCTGAACTGTGCTATTAAGGAAATTGACAATGGACATTTCAAAGCAATTCTGAGTTGATTTGATCTGATTTGATTCAGGATTTTTTCTTACATTTGTTGATATGAATGTAAGTTCTTTCGAGTTAACATTAGAAGGGTTTTCAATTGAGTGTTGAAATAAGTTCGAATCCGTTTTGGTTTTTCTTTATTATACGCTGTCACTAATTCGCCCAAGAGACTGAAACCATTTCTGTGTGGAGATGTAACCATGAAACGGAAAACCAAGTCCAGCACTTTAACCTGAAGAAAAAAAAATATTGTGTTTCGTAGGGTTTTTTCTAGAAATGCTATCACTCCCTTATCTCCTGGAGTCTTTGCCAAGCTGACTAATCTGGAATATTTGTGAGTGATAAGATTTGGATTGATCAAAATGTGTGTATGTCCCCATCGTTAGAAAGCAACTGTCGTTAAAGGGTCCGACCGAATTGAATGTTGAATTTTGGTGTTGAATTTGTTTGGCTGGGCCCTTAGTGGTTAAACTCTGGTCGCGTGGATGAAAACGTCAAAAGAAAAGTCATCCTTTCTCAAGACTGGAGAGTAGCTGCAAAGGACTCAAAGCCAATATTTATAAAAAGCAAGAAAATTGCTAGCTCGAGTAACAACCTCAAGCACCAAAGTTGGCTTATTTTTGTTTTAATTTCAACTATTCATCTGGAACGTATACACCCTAAAAAACCTGTTCTTAGTGATAAACATTTCGAAAACCGATCCAAATGAAGAGCTGATCATCAGGAAAGAGGGCTACACTGTACACGTTTTGTAGGGACTTATTCTCTTAATGCTATCACTCCTTACCTCTCGGAGTGTTTGCCAACCTGACTAATCTGCAACATTGTACAGTATGTTGCCCAGTTTTCGTACGGGCCCAGTTTTCGTACAAAAACAGCTTTATTTGATTATTTTCGTGGGTCATTTAAATCTTGGTCAACCGAAGAATTCCAAAAATAAAAGGAACATTTCAGCTATAAATTGCCGGTTTTGCCGGGCTTTTTGACTAAGAAGCAGGTCAGTGCGGACAATTTCTTTCGAGGTGAGTAAAAGTTTAGCGGCTAATATTTGCACTTTTCACTGCACAGTAAAGGTATTGTAGATAAACAAATAGGCCGTTTTGTAGGTAATTTTGCACGGAACTTCATGATTTTTGGACAGATGATAGATAAAAGATGAAAGTGAATGGAAAAACTTTCAACACCAGCTCAAATTTAACTGCTCCTGAATTTTAGCGGTGAGAATCTTCGCATACATTTCGGCCTACTGTGCCAGTTTTCGTACACTTAGCTGCGCCTTTCTCAAAACCTATTTTTAAATAAGTTAAAGAACTGAATTTTAAACTTTACTGTTCGAAAACTAATAAGTCGCAATTGCAGCAAAGATTACACAACAATCCTTGCAAAGTACAATACACTACATGTATTTGTTGTGGTACAACAGCGACGCTTTACATCCAGGTCATGCAAAGGTCACGAATATTTCATCAACTTAATCCCGCGCAAACAATCTAAATCGTCAAATAATTAACTAAGTTAGATGTCTATGCACAGAATGTTGACATACACCTTGAAATATCGTTAGTTTACCAGTTTTACCGATTTTTTTCACTCTGTTGCGATTCTAATAAACATTTACAAAGGTAGCTAAGAAAAGCAAGCGTAAGCGGAAACGGAAGTAAAGCGTTTGCTATTTTAAAGGCGTAAGAGGAAACGGAAGGAAAACGTCAAATCTTATACAGGCCTTTTCTTAACAGTTGTAATACGCAGAGTAGTAACCTGTCAACTACCTTTACCAAGGCAGTAAATGACGTACGAGACAGTGGATTGAGCGTACGAAAAGCCGCCCAATTAAGTGAAGGACCAAAAAATCAGCACTGCAGGATCGATTAAACATCCATCCCCAGAATAACCATTTGCTATTTACACCAATTATTGGTCGATAAGCCGATATTTATTCACAAATCGAAGAGAAAACACGATAAGCACTCAGCAGGGTGGCTGACACATCGGTTTGCGTCGAGCGTTTTCGTGGAGAAATGTTGCTTTGTCGATGTACGAAAACTGGGCCAGGTGTACGAAGACTGGGCAACTTAGGAGTTTTGGGAAAAATGGCATAATTTTGGACATACGTCGATCAAGCGGCCAATCGTTTTATATATTGAAGGTAAGTAATTGGGCTATCTTTAAAAGAAATTTCAGAAATTTTCATCTCAAAGACGAAAAGATATAGCGATTACAAACTAAAGTGTACGAAAACTGGGCAACACACTGTATTTGTGAGTGGTAATATTTGAATTGATCAAAATGTATGTCCCCATCATTAGAAAACAACTGTCGTTAAAGGGTCCGACCGAATTGAATGTTCAATCTTGACGTTGAATTTGTTTGGCCGGGACTCCGTTGTGTGGGTGGAAACTTCAAAAGACAGCCACACTATCTCAAGACTGGAGAGTAGCTGCAAAGGACTCAAAAAAAAAATATTTATAAAAAGCAAGAAAATCGAGGAATCACTCTGAAAATCTGGTTTACTAACTCGGGACAAACACCACTAAACTGTGCCAACAACTGCCTGCACCTTACAAACAACTAATTGACGACAACTACAAGACATACAAACAATAGATAATCCGACTAATTCACTTTACTAACAATAGACCAACGGACATTTGACTAATGTCGGTTGGTCTATTGGAAAGCACCTTCCACGTTTTACAAACTTTGCAGACAATAATATCAAGGCTTAGCTAGACTGCAAAACAGTTGTAGTTTTTGCGTTAGTCCGCGGTCTTCGAATAAAAGGTCTGGAGCGAGCGTGAAAATAGACCACTGAGAGTGGGAAGAGACGGGCGTGCGAGGCTCGTGTGCGCTCCGCACCTCGCGAGTTAGCGCTTTTCTTCCCTTGCGTGCTTCTCTTGAGAGTCTTATGAGAAAAAACGACTGTATTGCAGTCTACGGCTTAACTGACAGACGACGACCACATCGCGAGTGTGTCGACTAATCAAGACAACGACCAGAGACTTATAAGATCTACTCACGATTTATAATTCACTTGACTCTGATGATGACTTCCGCTCAGGTCGTCGAAGGTCAGCCAATGTCACCACAAACAGTCCTTCAGGACCACACTCACCCGGATGATACTGTACCGACTTATGATATGTCTTTTGGGCTCAAAACATTTACAGTGTTATAGTGACAACCTTAGGAACCAAACATGTTAACGATCAGTTCATTTTGTTTAATTTCAGCTATTATGTGGTGTTACAATAGGTGTTCACTAGTAATCGTCTAGTACTTTTCGGCACTATTTTGCTAGGTTTCAGATTAATATTCTTGTATCTACGTTTTTTTGTATCTATCCGTGTGTGTTTCAATAAACAGTTGATTGGATTGCTGGTTCCCTGTTAGGGAACAGCGCTTGAAACATAGTGGCAGCGGCCGGATTTTCTTGTTAAGTTTTAAGACGTCCTGGAAACCGAAAGAGCAGTGTGGAGAACTCTGCAATGGTAATTGAGAATGACTCGGCGAGCGCCAGCGCGACGACATCTCAATCGGCACCACCCCCAACGCCAAATGTCGCAGTAAAACCACCGCCGAAACTTAAAAATCATTTCAGAAGATTGGAAGACATGCAAGTAGCAATGCCAAAACTACGCGATTGTGGCAAATCTGGTGGCTCATCCCAAAGAACGTCAAGTAGCGTTATTTCTCCTCTGTTTGGGAGTAGGCCGAGACATCACCAATCTACTCCGACTCCGACTCCAGCAATGTTGATTTCATTACCAGCATTACTACTACTGCTAGCACAGCAAGCTCTCCAGATTTGCCGAAATCTCGTTTTGCAAAGAAATCTTCACAGTAATGGAAACAGGAAACTGAGAGGTCAAGACGTCACCACTAAAGCTTATCAGCAATTCGAAACTAGCATCGACATCCAGAGGCCTGGCGACGTGAAAGAAAAAACAGAAATTACACCTCTAGGAGTAACGCGAATCTTAAGAATCGGAAGAAGTGTGCCGTAGAGTTAGTGGTTGTAGCAGAAAATTTGACGCTACTTATTGGAACACAGGCTGCCCAACATATGAAGCTTATTACAAGAAATAAAGATAAGTTTGTGAAAGCGACTCCAAAACGCCACAAGCAAGCAGAAGTTAGCCATCCCAATCTATGTGAGGAAGTAGTCCAGACGTTTACAAAAGTATTTGATCGCCTGTTAGGAACTTTTTCCGGCAATGCTAGCCTAGAAGTTGAACTGAGCGCATAACCGGTGCAGTGAAGGAGGAACTGAAAGACGAATTGGGCAAACTAGTGTGGATAAGCAGATTTTTGCACCCGTAGATCAGCCAACGCCCTGGGTCAACATTCCGTAAACATGACCAACAAGCTAAGTGCTAGTTTCAGACAAGAGACTCGAAGAGATCATGCCAGAAACCCAAAATGACGAATCCCTACGGATTCTGATGCAAGGTTCTCTGCAAGGTTGGCAAGCTTTACCACACTTCAACCAGAGAGACGAGCTGACAGCTCAGAATGCTACATGTATCATCTATGGAGGTGTTCGTGTGGTCATCCCCGCCAAACATCGACATGTAATGAAACACAAAGATCAACCTTCACACATAGGCAGAGAGTACATGTTTTGAAAAGAAGAGACAAAGCTCAGTCGATGCGTGACACCAGTGATGATAAGGAAAAGTTAATACGCGAGTTAAACACGTTAAGGTGTCATAGTTTGTTATGCCCAAAACGTTTGTGCTTTAACAAACTATGACACCTTAAAGTGCACATGGAGCCAAATTTGTTTTTACACAGTTGTAAAATATATCGTTTAAAATGCATGATTCCAAAATTTGAGATGGCTAGGACAAAAATTGACGATTTTATAAGCGCTGAAATTTGGGCCATTTTGCCCCGAAAAATGGTCAGGACTGGATCAAGTTTGTTGCGAAATTCCTTGGTTGTGACGTAATTTTGGGGACAGAGGTTTTGTTTACGCTCACTGATTTCATGTCACGAAGGAGGATTTTTAGGAGAAAATCATGTCCAGTGATTCGGAAATGGATAACAAATGTCTGAATCATCGAGTAGCCGCGACGAAAAGGATATTGCAGAGGAGGGAAATCAAGATGTTGAAATAATGTACGACCAAATCAGATCAGGACGAACCACTAGCCGAAGTTGAAGACGACAAAGGAATCGAGAAGCCCAAGTGGAAGGACTTACGCGAGCAGTTTTAGAGGCAAGATAACGTAAACGCATGGTACGTATAATTGCGAAGTTTTTTTTTAACGTATACAAGTCCTTGCTACTGGAACTTGGCTCTCGCTATATCGACAGGCGGCAAAACCCGGACCCGTTCGACCTATATGATATTTGCATTGAATTGTCCGGTCGCTCTCGTCGCGTTACCTCGAATTGTTTTCTGCTTCTACAATGCAGTCACGAACAAAACGGCTGCTGATTAGTCGCTTAAAGGTCAAATAAACCCAAATTTTGATAATTCCGCTTTAGCCGTTTAAACGCGTCTTGACACAAAAAGAAATCATTATAAAGCCAAACTGGACCGAAATTTTCCTTCCTGAGACCTTAAAAGGAGTAATGAAGCCAAAAGTACGAAGATATCCGAAGGTTTCACGAAATCGTTTCTGAAATAGCCGCGCGCTTAAATGGAAGGAATGGAAACGACCGCTGATTCTGTGACGTCACTGTTGATGAGCAAAGAAAGCTCAAGATCCAAAGGCGAGTATTGAAGAGTATTGTTGTAATATTTTGGAAAATTCTCTGTTTTCACCCGTTTTCTTTACGTTGAAAATGGCCGAGGAGCTCAAACCTGTGGCATTTAACGTAGAGCCATACCAGTTGAGCTAATTGCCACGGAATCGGAGTGCAAAATCTCAGATGATATTCGACCGACAGCAATGGCTTCGAAAGTAAACGACGGAATTGGTAAAGTTTAATGGTGAGCGTTTAAGCTTATTTATTCATTACACTGTAAACGTTCGCTGTATAATCGTTAATAAATGCGTTACCACTTTATTTGAGTCATTTTTGTTGTTCTTTGCAGCCCTTTTGTACACTTATCATGATCGATGTTTGTTGTTATGCCTTACTGACTAGACTGACTATAGTAAAGCAAAGCTTCTTATACATGTATACATTATGGTTCCAGTGTGAGTACGGTTTTCATCCTCGCGGCAACAGCGGCAGGAAATCCAGCTCAAATTTTGAACATAGCCGAAAACAGGTTACAGTTCTTGTTGAATGTATTTGAATCTTGTTGAATATATCTGTCTACATCGCAAAGTGTTACTAGGGACTGTGTTTGTTTGTTGTTTTGCATGTATGCAATCTTAGGCTCAAAATTTAGGTGCATTTAAATTTTGGCAACTGTGTACTAATGCCAGCTGGGCGAGAAAGTGTTTTGCTGTCGTGCAATTCCCAAATCCTGTGATAAGATACCACCTGTTATGTCCTAGAGACAGATGAAGAGAATTTTTTAAATCCAGCTGTCATTGGCATGAGACAGATTATAATCAGTATTTTGAAAATGAAGGCCGGAGTACGTACATATTAACGTAATTTTGCTTTGGGCTCTTTATTTTTTGGGGTGGGGGGGGGGGGCAGAGAAAAAACTCCATGTATAGATTGGTGCAACCCAAATGAGTACGGTTTTAAAGCCTTTTTGGTCTGAAAATGGTTGTTGACTTAAAAAAGTCAGGTCTGAAAATGGTAATTGATTCAGGGGTGACAGTTATGTTTTGTCAGTTCTGAAAATGGGTGGGAAAAATTACATATCTGGTTCTCAAGATGCGTAAGGATAATTGAGAGAGTTGCTTTGTGGTTGAATTTTGTTTGGGAAAAGAGAAAGAAAAACCTCTGGGAGCAGGGGAGGAACCAGGGGACAAGTGGGGAGGGAAAATTACATATTTTGGTCCGAAAATGAATCACCTATAAATTATGTTCATGAGAAAAGATCCTTCATTAACACATGATGAGATGTTGCAATGCTTATGAGGTTGTGTGCTAAATACTAAGATATTTGACAAAAGGTGACGTAAAAGTAGTAAAAGATCAAGGAACAATAATGAAATGACAATTATAAAAACCCTTATTACATGAATGAACACGATTACAGAAACAGTATACCTTGTTAAGTTCTTAGCAACCTTGTGCACTTTATGACTCCTTTGATGTATATGGTTTAACAAGTATTGGGTTTACAATCAGTTGTACTACCAGTACAACATATAAGTAATATAACTGTTAGTTGAAAGCAGAAACAAACTCTCAAATTTTAGCTTAAACAAATTTAATGTGATTTCATTATTTCTCAGACTGTGAAATCGAGTTAATGTTGTTTTTCTACTGTTGTTACTGGTTAGCTAACCTGTTTATTTATTTAATATAGATTTATTTTTGTAGTTGACATATTTATTTAATCCCTTTACTGATGAGTTACCTTTTACTCATCTGTGTTTCTTTCTTATGAGTCTGTTGTTTCCTCTTTCGTTCTCAGAACATGTATACAGTAATGTTGCTTATAGGCAATACACTTACTGGATACGTATGAAGCTGGGACGACAAATCCCAATAGCCATTCCATCTTGTCTGGTTTTAAAAATTAGAGAGAGCTTCCCAAGTAAAAGTGGAAACTGAAAGGGCTTTGAATATGTCCATTAGCAGCTTGGCAGTCTTGCTAGATAATAATAACATCATATTTGATTGACAGTTGTACTATGAAATGTTTCTAAACTTTGTATTTTCTTCAATTACTACAGAGTGGTACTTAACCTAGGAGGTGAAAGGGGAGGGGCTCCCATAGTGTAGTGAAGGGGTCACCATGATTACAATTCATGCTTTGGTACCACTTAGGGTGTTTGAATTAAAAATGACCATTGTCAGCGTGTTTTGATACTTTCTAGGGTTTTAAGGTACTATAATGTCAGAAATTCATGCTGGCAGGAACAACTTTTCAAGAGGTATTAGTACTTCCTGGAGTGACAAGGAACATATGCGACACCCACAAAAGAAGTTTTTTTGTTTGTTTCAAACAACAATCAATTCCTTCAGTTTTTATGGGTCAACCATTCCCCCCTCCTGAAAGTACTTAGATAGCAGCTGTACGAAGGGTGGACCCCTAATTATATTAAGTGATACACCTGTCATAACCTTGATAGGGGCATGTTCGTCTTGATATGATGTCATTTCTGCCTCCCCTAAAAATCATGAACATGGAACAGCCTGGAACACCTGCTTCCCAGGGGGGTACTCCGGATTTCAAGTGACGGGGATGATCGAATGGGGGCAAAAATCAAAACCCAAAAAAAATCCCTGGGGCCTCCTAGGAAGCCAAAAAATCCCTGGACCAAAAATTAACCCCCCAAAATCCTATGCCAAATTTTCGAGCTTCAAAAATTTCCAGAAAGGATTAACCCACAAGTCACAAGCAAAAGATATCAAGAATTCACTACAGCAAAGGGGAATTCCAGTGAGGATAAAGCCGGGTGATATACACGATGGATGAGAAATCAGTTGAATGAATTGAAGCCTTGTGAAATAAACCCGGGACACTTTGCGGACTATTGTATAGCCGGTTTTATGAAACAGATGCAATGTAATGTGACACCATCGTTAAATATAATTAAAACAACCGCAAAACAAGTTTGGTTGTCAGTACTTGATATTCGCAGAACTACGCGGCCAGGATACACAGGCACTACCACAATTCTTCAGATTGTTTTGAATACCCAAAAAATCTCTACTTAAATCAAGCCACCCAAAAAAATACTTGCCAAATTTTCCTACCCAAAAACATCCCGGAATGGAAAATTTCAAGCCCCCCCCCCCCCAAATGAAAAAATCCTTCGATTATCCCTGTCACTTGAAATCCGGAGTACCCCCCTGGGACCTGCTTGCCAGTGAAAAGCCACAACACTTAGAAACTAGGCCAGTTTATTAAATCTGGGTTTATGTTGTTGGTTGTCTTGAGTGTTGGCTTGTGAGAGGCTTAAGAAGGGCCTGCAGCCGCTGTATGAAAGCGATAAAACTGAATATTTTAGTGTGTGAAAAATATTACATTCAGAGCTCGAAATTTACGTTTGTTTATGATTATTGAAGCCTAATTTATGCGCCAAAAACCCGAGGTTATTGTTAATGCTTAGTAACTGCTATGACTTATAATTCTCAAATAAACGAACTGAAAGAGCTAACAACCATCATAAGATCCAAGCTAGTCAAAGTTATATTGAACAAAATGCAAAATTCTTACCTCTAAATTTCTACGTTGTGCAAATGCTGAACACGCAATTGGAATTCCCGTGTGAAGTTGCTCCGTTCTTGGGCGGATATGTATGGTTTATACCGCTGTAACTTACCGCTCAAAACAACCTCCACAAGCTCGGAAAACCGGCAAAAACACAGCAATCACATAACAGGTAAGGTTCTTCAAACTTTATTTGGATTTTTAGGTATTTTCCATGGAAAACCGCCGATTATTTTCCATCGAATCGCTTTGGTTACCTGTGGTGTAAACTGGTCTGCACAGACACGTGAATCAGTGTTTTGTGGGTTGAAACGATCCTCCTTTCATTCTTTGAGCCATTCTTGAGGCAGTTCTGGATCTTCTGGAAACTTAAAATCACTTCCTTTACTCTCATAGCAGCACAAAACACCATGATTTTCCGCTCAAGTCCTCACACTTCGAATCCCCGCAATTTTCCAGCTCGCCAACAGTGACGTCGCTAGTGTTATTTCCGACAATTTACCGACAACTTTCCCGACCACTCTACGATTATGAAGGCCAAAAAGTAGCACTTTTCACGTGCCATTATCTCTGCGATCCTAAGTCCAATTGACTTGAAACTTCAGAATATGTTTATTTGATACCAAATCAACACATAACAAGTAAATTGGATTGAAAGAAAAATGTCGAAATTTTGGTTTATTTGACCTTTAAGGAGCCAGTGTCACCCAAAGTGCTTTGCGCGCTGAGGTACATTTTTCATATATGAAAAATACGCCATTGTCTTGATTGTCGTGAAGTCTGATTTGTATCTTCTTCCATCGCTGCCGTTAGCGATCTGAAAGCACTAGCGTGAATTTTGACTTCACATTTAACTGTCGCCGTATCGACTTCGTGGTATATTTCCGAATTCTGAAGTGTTTTCGCGGTGGAGAAGGAGATCTTTAAATTGGATGCCTCGTAGGGTTCAGGAAAGTTGAGGCGAAGGCCGAGTCTTACGGGCTCTGCCAAAGTTGTACGGCTGAAGGAGTCCGTGTATCAGTAGCGGAGGGAAAGAAAAACATCTACGGGTTTCAGTAATAGTACTGACACTGTGTTTGCCAAAATAGTGCTACATTCGTTGCCGAATGAAAACAGAAGGAACGCTGATTTACCACAAAATAACAGTAGCTACGGGCTTGCTCCAAAATGATGCTTATGGTAATGAGCTTGTGCTGTTTTGCTTAATTATTCCTTGTGCTCACTGTCTGTTTATGTTTTATTTTTGCAAAAAGTGTAAGTGGCTATTCTGGTTTTGCGTCCATCGACATCGGTCGATGCGATCGATCGCGCAATCAATCGATCGGACTGTAATAGATCCATGTATACGCATTGGATGCAAAGTCAGATCTTGAGTAGTTTTCTCCAGTGACATCTAGCGATAAAGACGTCAATATTTTTGCTACTTGTTTTTGACTTATTATTTTTATATCGAGTGGAAGTGGCTACTCTGGTTTTACGTCCATCGAGATCGATCGATCGGAAACCGGTCGTTTCGTACCTAAGTCGATTCGTACCCAGTCGATTCGTACTCACATTTTGGTTCATTCGTACCCAGTATTCAGTTGATTCGTACCCATATTCTAGTCGATTCGTACACAACTCAATAATAATAATAATAAAAGTGCACACACGAATAACAGACTAAATACATAGAGGATATTACACGGCGGTGCGAAGAGATGAATTTTATTTTCGAGTGGTAAAAACAATATTTTACGAACGAGCACAGCGAGCAAAACTGTTTCGAGCCACCTTTAAATGTATTATTTTTCACAAGACACTTCTAGACAAATCGTGCAAAATAAAATGATTACTGAGACCCTAACAGACAATTTCGTGCAAACTAAAATAATTATTGAGAGACTCTGTCCTTTGTGTGCACTCGTGCTTTTTAATCAAGAAAGTAACAAATCGTGGCCTTAGTTTAACTAAAAAAGTCACAAGTCTTATTTGAATCAGTCTTTGTTTGTACGAGGTGAGAAAATGTTAATGTTCAGCAATTAAAAAAGTCACAAGTCACAAGTCGACGAGTCTACAGGCAGCAGTAGGCAAAGTTGTTTGATGCCTGGGCATCACTCAACGATGGAGAGAAGAGTGTAAAACAGCTACTTAAAGCATGCACCAGGATCAACAGGCCAGTTTGCCATTGAACTGAAACTTAAAAGGCAGCATATTTATGAACTGTTAGGATAGAAAATAGATTGTAAATTTCATTGTATATATTAAAGTTAGGATAAGTTAAGTTTTCGATTAAGACACCCTTATTTGTTATAGTAGACACTCGCTTAGGTTAAGATGAAAATGCTGTAAATATTTAGGTTAGGGTGCGTAGCTAAAAGTTTGTTTTCGTAACATTGTAAAATTTTGTAAAACAAGTCAAGCACAGGAAAAAAATTTGTCGCAATTGGTCGACTTTGTTGTACTTCGGCTTAGCCATTCGAACAAAAATACTGTAAATAATCCCTTTTAGGTTGAATAGTTAAATCAGTCACGGATGTATATAAAAGATTAAATAGATATTGTACTTTGGCTTAGACATTCGAACAAAAATGTTGTAAATAATCCGGTTAAGTTCAATAGTTAAAAATTTGCTGTTGTAATGTTCGTAGGTAGAGTTGATGATAAATACAAGTAGGAAATTATACTAAATTATGCGTGTTTTGTTGACCTAAATAAGCGAAAGTAAATTAAAATCAACCCAAAAGCGGACACGAATCTCCCGAAAAATGAGTACCAATCTACCGAAAACTGGGTACGAATCGACTAAATACTGGGTATGAATCGACTGAAACTGGGTACGAATCGACTTGGGTACGAATCGACTTGGGTACGAAACGACCGTAATTGATCGATCGATCGATCAATCGATCGGTTGTTATAAAAGCTCCATACGCGTTGACTACAAAGTCAGATGTAGAGTTTTTTTCTCCGGTAACATCTAGCGATGAAGACATTACTATTTTCAGAGGCTACTACTGTAAATATCAGCTTGCTGAAAGGCCAGTGCAGCAGGGTATAATTTGCGAAACGCCCGGCAAACGCGCCCGCCAAACTTCAAAACAAAAACACAACTGCGCAAAGCACCTAGGGTGACACTGGCTCTTTAATCTTCTTCTCATTAGGTCAATGAAGTAATTACGACCGAAAGTTTTGGTCTGTTTAGATCTTTCACACGTATACACTCCATGAACTATTGACATACAGTGACAACATTTATTTGTTTATATATCTCGCCCGCGGGCGAATATTCTTGTTTACAAGCCGCGCTTGTCCATGCGGACTATATATCTCGACTTTGATTTTTTTTTTGGTCGACGCATTGCATTTATCAATTTTGTTATGATAAGTAGAATGTCGTATAGCTCCAGGTTTTCTTCAGTTTACTGACACTTAGTCACAGCCTGAATTCAATGGAAACTATTGTTATTTGGGACTCATAGTTTCTTTTCTTGCAGCTTCATCCGGGCTGTCGCTTATCGATGGACCATCCACTGACTTTTATGGCTCTCCACAGACAAGCAAGAGGATACAATAATGCTTAGTAATTTTATCTATAACAAAATTATGCTTGCTTGTGCATCGTTGCCTTTACTGTGCACCTGTTGCTAGGTAGCTGGAGTGCAACCACGTAGGTGAACAATAAGGGGTAGCAATTTATGCATCAGTCATTCCAATCAGGTTCAGTGAGATGGGCAGTTTCTCAACTGTTTGTAAAACGGATACAATATTTTTAAAGTTTTGATTAAAAAGAAGTTCACATAGGCATTCTAATCGTGCTTTTGCTATTTGCACAACATCACTGCCCCACGGAATCCCAATTTCTGGAACCTTCAAGGGAAAGCAAAACGAAAATGGGAATTTTGAATGTCAGGTTAAAATTGCAGTGGAACAAATTAAAGGGAAATGACCTTTGGTCTGAGTTATAAGCCGGGAAGGGGGGGGGGGGGCTGACTTAAACAGGGATGTGCCACTTGACAGGGTATGGCTTTTGGCCTCTTTGTGCTAAGCAGGGTACATAATTTTTTTTCTGTCTGTGACTTATTCAGGGATGTGCCGCTTGACAGAACATGGGTCAAGTGCCCCCCCCGGGTTATGAGGAGGTTTGCTAAATCAAGGATTTGAGAATGGGAGAGCAATCGGGGGGGAATCCTGCTCGTTATTTCAAATCAATCCCGACTACTCTTTTGGCCAATAATTTTCAAATTACTTGTCTGATGACTTCCTGAACTGTACTGCACTCAGTCCAGTCACCATTACATGCTACATACTACCCATAGGATATATCCAGTTATGCTGCTCTTTCGTGCAAATGTATTGAGATTACATGTATGTTTTTCACGGCATTCAGTTTTATTGATAACCCTGATATTGAAACTTGAGGGGAAGGAACGATAATGATGATGCTGAATGAAACCCATCAGTACTGTTCGAATTAAACAGCTCATTTATTTGTTACAATTATTTAACTTGTGATTTAGAGGATAACTAGACTCTCTCAAACCAGTCAAGTACTGAACATTTTCGCTGGGCCATTCCTTGTAATTGAGGCACCCCCCCCCCCAACACACACACACCCTTGTTAGAGACTGGACTTTTTGACTTTTTGGCGTATAGTCTCACCCACTACGCAAGTCAATGTGTCATTTGTGTTAATTGAGACCAATGCAAACAACTACTCAAACCATAACTGTAAAATGTATATTACATGCCGAAAATATCCAAAAGGTATCCAAACGTACTTATTTAAAACAATTTTTAAAAATGACAGTTAACACTGAAACAACAATGGTAAACCACTGGCTTGGCTTGTGTATTATGGAAGTGGTGTGCACATAATAAAATAGCAAACTAAATTTGACAAAGTAAGAACAATTTTCTTATGTTGACAAAAGTAATAAAATATGCATGTCATAATGACAGTATTTATGTTGCTTGGCAGCTTGTCCTGGTATGACCTGGTTTTGCATTTAGAAAGTTCTGAGGTTTTTGAGCTGTTCTGGTTCCAGTGGTTGTTCTCTCAACAGAAACAGTATTGCTCTGCTGCAATACCTCTTGCTTTGCACATGAATCAGAAAACAACAATAATTATTGTACATATACTGTTTATTCAGGTGGTTTCAGAGAAATTAAATGGGAGATGAATTAATGTCAGTCAGATCACTCTGAGAACAAGGAAAAAAAGGATTTTAGTGATAACTGAACAACAGGAGAATTTGCATGTTGATGTCAAGGCTTTTGTTAGAAAAGCACATACCGTAATCTGTCATTAGATAGCAACGGAATCCCATACGAGCACCATCCTTAACACGGGTTATTACTAACACAATGAATGATGCATGCCTGTGCTTCTCTATGTATCAACAGTAGGGTGGGCTTAGCCTACCAAACAATATCAGTTTATACCATTGAATACATGTGCTACGTAACTGATCAAACATGTAAGTCTTAATATCACAAATATATGACTTACTTGTCCTTTCGTTCGATCACTGGGAACTTCTTCTGGAGCTGCAGGAACAACACTATCTCTCGTGGGCACAGCGGTCCTCTTTATATAATCTCGGATATTTACTCTCCCACTCTGCTCGATTGTATCAATCACCGATGATTTGTACAATCGTCCTCGAAGTGCGCCGAGCAGAGCGCAGTGCACTTGGAAGTCAGTGGGATCTTTAAAGTCGGGTCGGTGTTTTCGAACAAATTTGACCCACTTTACCCTCACAACCGGATCAGTTGGAAACTAATGCATTCGAATTCCCTTTTTCCTCGTGTTTTTTACAACTTCGACCGTTAGGGGCGCGAGCAACGCAGTATCTCCCTCCTCTTGCCTCCTCTTTCTCTCTTTCCGCCATATTGGATTGCTAGTTTGTGTACCCAAATTGACGTCACAGGCTGTTGTCACGTGGTATTTTGGCCGTGCGATTTGAATGCCATTTTTCGAGGCAAAACAGCCCAACTTTCAGCGCTCGTAAAATCGCCAATTTTCATCCTAGACATCTCAAACTTTGGAATCATATATTTCAAACGGTAAATTTTATAACTGTGTAAAAACAAATTTGGCTTCATATGCACTTTAACGTGTTTAACTCGCGTATTAACTTTTTGCCTGGTATGTCCGCAGAAATGAAACAGCTAGTGGCGTCGTGCGATTAACCTGTAGAAAGTAAAAGAGTGCACAACCAAAGGAAACACTGAAGAGCATCGAGATACCCTAGCGGCCGTGGAAAGGGATAGCGACCGACTTATTCTCATAGAAGGGGAAAGAAATTCTCATCACCTTCGACTATTACAGCAATTTTGGGAGATAGATCAACTGGCTAACACTTGTGCGACTACAGTGATAACCAAGCTAACAAAATCACTTCGCTAAATATGCGTGTCCGGACACTGTCGTCAGCGGCAACGGACGTCAGTTTTCCTCCCGAGAATTTCGCATACTTCTCAAAGTCATAAGAATTCAAGCACTGCACTACTAACCTTGGTAACAGTAATTAATTCTAATGGCAAGGTGGAAGCAGATGTCAAAACAGCTAAACAGTTCCTGGGGAAATTGCGTGACATCCATCTGGCGCTCCTTGACCATCGAAACACACCAGACCAAAGGATGTATATACCTAATTCAATAAAGGTTGCTTTGGGCTTTGGGCAATTGGGCATTGGGAAGCTATTGTTTGCGGTCACTCAAGCAAAGCATTGCATTGTGTTCCGTATGCCCAAATGCCCAATGTCCAATTGCCAATGACCAATTCGCCAAAGCAACCTTTATTGAATTAGGTATATAAGCCCTGCCCAGTGCCTTATGAGCCGTAGAACCAAAACCTTGCTTCCGACAACACAAACTCTACTAATACCGCAAGTTCCGAACCAAGAAGAACAAAAACGCCTTCTACGAAAACGACAAGAAACGCACGCTCGTTGCTACAACGACCTTCCCAAGTTACAGGTAAGTGACGTGGTTCAAATGAAGTCATACAATAACTTCATATTAACATCGAGATCGATGGCAAATCGATCAAAAAAGTTGACAAAGCCAAATCACGGGGCTTGAAAATCGCCGAACACCTCTTATGGACAAAACATATAGACGAAAAACGTAAGAACATATCTTCAGTCATAGGCGCCCTTAAACGCATAAGACCATTCATCTCCGAAAGCACCGCTCTCCAAACCTACCAAGCATTAATTTTACCCCACCTCTCCGTTTGGGATGAACTCAACGTTAACGTGAGCGGTAAACTCCAAAAACTCCAAAATAGGGCTGCCAGAGCCATTACCAGGACCAGCTATGACAGAAGTGCCAGTTTCCTCTTAACTATGCTCCACTGGGACAATCTCTCCACACGCCGAAAGAAGCTGAAGGCGATGTTAATGTTTAAAACAATTAAAGGGCTTTCCCCGGCTTACTTGCAAAATTTATTTAGCATCCACAGTACATCGTATAATCTAAAAGATTCCGAGATCAAACTAGACTTGCCCAAGCCACGGAGGAATTATTGCACGCGTAGCTTTGGCCACAGCGGGACGCTATTACAGAACGGCCTACCCGTCAATTTACGGAAATTAGACTCTCTTGGAGGCTTTAAAGGGAAAGTGAGCGACTTTACAACAATTGTCAGTCAGTCTTCCACTCGGCAACCTTGTAAAACAGTATTGTTATTATTTGAACTGTAAATACTGAAGATTTTACCGTGTATAAATAAATAAATAATGTCTATATGTGTTCATGTATCTAAGAACAAAAATACGATAGAAATAATAAATGGCTTTCTGACTCTAATCTTACTGATAAGGGTAATTCAGTATTCCATCCCTTTGGCTAAGTGTCGAACTGGCTTTATGCGTACTGTCAAAAATTGCCTGGGAACGCCTCTGTCGGAGACCACAATCCTATCTGAAGGACCATGTTTGCAATTTGTTCCCATTGATATCAACTGTGTTGTTAAGGATTAAGGATAAGTGCCATTATCCTATCTGAAGGACTTTATTTGCAATTTGTTCCCGTTGATATGAACTGCGTTATTAAGGAAATTGGTAGTGGACATTTCTAAGCAATTCTGAGTTGATTTGATCTGATTTGATTCAGGGTTTTTTCTTACATTTGTTGATATGAATGTAAGTTCTTTCGAGTTAATATTAGAAGGGTTTTCAATTGAGTGTTGAAATTAATTCGCAACCGTTTTTGTTTTTTTTTGTTTTACGCTGTCACTAGTAGGCCCAAGAGACTGAAACCATTTCTGTGTGGGGATATAACCATGAAACGGCAAACCAAGTCCAGCATTTTAACCTGAAGAAAAAATAAATTATTGTGTTTCGTAGGGATTTATCTAGCAATGCTATCACTTCATTATCTCACGGAGTCTTTGCCAAGTTGACTAATCTGGAATATTTGTGAGTGATAAGATTGGAATTGATCAAAATGTGTGTATGTCCCCATCATTAGAAAACAACTGTCGTTAAAGGGTCTGACCGAATTGAATGTTGAATCTTGATGTTGAATTTGTTTGGCGGGGCCTTTAGCGGTTAAACTCCGGTCGCGTGGATGAAAACGTCAAAATAATAGTCACCCTTTCTCAAGACTGGAGAGTGGCTGCAAAGGACTCAAAGCCAATATTTATAAAAAGCAAGAAAATTGCTAACTTGAGTAACAACCGTAAGCACCAAAGTTGTAAACAATTGGCGTATTTTTGTTTTAATTTCAACGATTCATCTGGAACGTAAGGTAACGATTTATCTGGGCCCACAGTTTTAGCTAAAACTGTGGGCCCCAAATAGTTAAGTCACGCTCAAAATATGTCACACCTTTAATATTTTCCGCCTGTTTCCTAGACGCATTACCGAGTGGTTTGTATACGCAAATCCGTGTGTTTTTTTGTGACATGTAGACTGTGGTTAGGAATATATACAGGTACACTTGGTTGTATTGTAAAACTCCCTGAAGAAGTGTGCGCTAGCCACACGAAACGCGCAGGAGAAAATAAAATAGTCTTACAACTCAAGTCGTTTGCAGAAGTGCTGGTCACTGGCATAGCTTTAAAAATTAAACTCTGGTCAAGTTTAAGAAAAATCCTTTTCAGAAAAGAGCCACTGGTACTCAAGAGTAGAAAAAGAAACGGAGGGTCATGGGTTCAAATTTTCGTGCAAACCTCGACATTTCAAGCTTCTTTGTTACAATTGTTGATATATGAATGGCAGTTCTTCGTAGTTAACACTAGGAAGGTTTTCAATTGAGTGTTGAAGTTAATTCGCGTCCGTTTCGGGTTTCGTTTATCATACGCTGTCATTAGTTAGAAATTAAAACTTGCAGATTTTTCTCAGCTAATTCAGATTCGTTACTTGTTCACGTGTATTTTTCCCGTGATCTGATTGGCGTTGTTTGCGCTTGCCGTGATTGGCCGGAGTGATTACTTTGGTTTTAGTTTTATGACACTCAATTGTAAATCGCTCTATTGCATTATAAGGGATACTGAAATCATTTCTGTGCGAGAATATGACCGTCAAACCGAAAACCAAGTACAACTTTCAACCTAAGAAAAATATAATATCTCTGCGTTTCGTAGGTATTTGTATAAAAATGGTATCACCTCCCTACCTCATGGAGTGTTTGCCAACCTGACTAATCTGCAGTTGCTGTGAGTAATAAGAATTTTCTCTATCAAACTCTTTATGTGTCTCCCTCATTAGAAAACAATTGAAAACAAGTATTCTTCAGGACTGACCGAATTGCGTTTCACAGGTATTTGTACCAAGTACAACTTTCAACCTAAGAAAAAATATATCTTTGCGTTTCGTAGGGATTTGTATGAAAATGCTATCGCCTCCCTACCTCACGGAGTGTTTGCGAAGCTGACTAACCTGCAGGAGCTCTGAGTAATAAGAATTGTCTCTGTCAAACTCTTTATACGTTTGCCTCATTAGAAAACAATTAAAAACAAGTTATCTAAAGGACTGACCGAATTGAAGGTATTGAATTTGTTTGGTTGGGCCAGTCAAGTGGATGAATCTCTGGCCGTTTCAAGAAAGAGCCAAAAGAGCCACTTGCACTCAAGACTGGATAGTAGCTGCAATGCACCAGTCACCAAGACCCACGTTAACAAATGCTAGCGCGATCCCGTATTTATACGAACTATCATGACGAAAAGTGTGACTGTGTCACACAATATTTTGACTAATGTGTTACCGGGATGACGTAATGTTTTAACTCTGATGACACAGCTTATCTTTGTTATAGCTTTTTATTTATTCCGCTGAAAAAAGCAAATTTAACTCAAACGTGGAACGTCGGTATAATTTCGCCCACAACTTAAAATGCTTACACAGAGACGAGAAAATATTTACTGTTGTGCCTAGACCGTGAATACAAACAGTGAGGATAGCAGTAAAATCAAAATATAATGGTTGATAAACACGAGCAGATCATCAGAGTCAGGGGAAAACGAAATCGCCACTTCACGGTCAAACACGTTCAGTCATATCTCGTGACGTGATGTTTAAATCCGGATTGCTAACCCGGAAATACCCTTGCAAAAGTAAAGAAGTCGACTCTGAATTCGTAACGATTTAGTGAAATTGAAGATCGAAAAGATCTTTCCTAAAAACGAACAAAAGGTTTGGAAACTGAAAAAGGTAAACGTCGCTGGAACTGTAATCGCAGGGCCATATGAGGTTCGAATCCAGTCCACGTCTGCATTTTTCACGCTGTTTTTGTCACAATAATTCTGAGTTGGCAATGGCAATTCCCATAAGTCAAACAGACGGCATTTCATACTCTTGTTAACATTAAAATGATTTTAATTGTGTGTTGAAATTTGGGTTTTGCGTTATTATTCGCTGTCATCAGTAAGAAATAAAAACTTGCAGAAATTTCTCGGCTACTCAGATTCGTTACTTGTTCACATGTATTTTCTCCTTGATCTGCTTGGGGCTGTCTTCTCTTGCAGTAATTGGTTTTCTCTTGCTGTGATTGGTTTTAGTTTAACGACACTCAATTTTCAATTGTATTTTTCTACTGTAGTATAAGAACCCTCCTGGAAGCCTGTGAGACTAAAATCATTTCTTTGCAGGGACTTGACCGGGAAAGGGAAAACCAAATCCAACATCTTAAGCCAAGAATAAATAATTGCATTTTGCAGGGACTTGTCTTTGAATGTTATCACATCCTTACCTCTCGGAGTGTTTACCAAGCTGACTAATCTGCAACATTTGTGAGTGGTAATATTTGAATTGATTAAAATGTATGTCCCCATCAACAGAAAACAACTGTCGTTAAATGGTCTGACCGAATTGAATGTTGAATCTCGACGTTGAATTTGTTTGGCCGGGACTCCGTTGTGTGGATGGAAACTTCAAAAGACAGCCACACTATCTCAAGACTGGAGAGTAGGTGCAAAGGACTCAAAGCCAGTATTTATAAAAAGCAAGAAAATTGCTAGCTTACGTAACAACCCTAGGCACCAAAGTTGCAATCAATTGTTTTTTTTTTAATTCCAACTATTCATCTGGAAACGTATACATCCTAATCAGGCTGTTCTTAGTGCCAAGACTTTCCGATCCAGATGAAGAGCTGATCGTCAAGACAGGGGGCCACACTGTGCACGGAAGTCTCGTGGCTTTTCTCTGTCCATTTTGCATGGTATGTTATGGGATAACACAGTTACCAGCTCCTACATGGCTTGGCAGCTCAGCTGGTTTTGCGTCACTGCATCTGTAATCGCAGGGTCATATGAGGTTCGAATCCGGTTCAAGTCTACATTTTTTCAGGCCCTTTTTATTACAATAGTACTGAGTTGTTATGAATGGCAATTCTCATGAGTCATCAAATTTTTGTGCAATCCTGGACTTTTCAGGCCTCTTTGTTACAATTGTTTATATATGAATGGCAGTTCTTCGTAGTTAACACTAGGAAGGTTTTCAATTGAGTGTGAAGTTAATTCGCGTCCGTTTCGGGTTTCGTTTGTCATACGCTGTCATTAGTTAGAAATTAAATCTTGCAGATTTTTCTCAGCTAATTCAGATTCGTTACTTGTTCACGTGTATTTTTTTTCCGTGATCTGATTGGCGTTGTTTGCGCTTGCCGTGATTGGCCAGAGCGATTACTTTGGTTTTAGATTTATGACACTCAATTGTAAATCGCTCTATTGCATTATAAGGGATACTGAAATCATTTCTGTGCGAGAATATGACTAGGCTCGATTTCCGCCGCTCTCTCGAGTCCGGTCTTTGTTCCTTCCCGAAAGAGACGGCTGGACGCGTGACCCGTTGACCTTGTCTGTGACGTAATTCGAAAAAATTAATTTATGCGTCTCCGATGTCACTGGAAGTGAAATCGGACGCCAAATTTTCTTGTTTATTTGGCATGCATCACGCGCCCGTGCCTACCCAAAAAATTTCGAATTAGTTTCTTCGGTTCATTTCTGTACATTGCGAAATTGCTATAAATTTCTTCGATGTTCGAATGGATGGCTTAAAGTGCAAGCGATAATACTCCGAAAAAATTTAACTCTAATAATGGATGCGTCTTCTGTGGCTGCTAACAAACTGACTTTCGAAAGAGAACGAAATTAAATGGAAAAGTGTCTGATTTGCGAGACAGAATTTGTCGAGTGTAGTTACGTAGACAGTTATATCCGTAACGGACGCTGTTATCGAGATCTAAAGTGCCTTGAGAAGATCCCAGAAGATGCCAAAACTCTTCAACATTTATTGAAGGAAAAGTTTACAACAAATAATCGCCCGAAACGTTGTGTTCCTACGAACTCTAGAATTTCACCGAGTGTTGCCGCGCCGTCGAAATCTCTTCGCCACGCAACAGATCAAGTAAGAGGAAAGGCCGATAAACTCACCGCTGATTCCAACAGACTTCAGGTACCGCACTCGGTCTTGCATAAGAGAAGCCAGAGGAGAAATCACAAGGGCGATTGATTTCGCATTTGAGAATGGTCTTACTGTGTCAAACACAATCGGGGCTGACGGAAAAATTCAATGACTTTCCCGATCCTGTTGGTTGAATAACGAACACATCTAAGCCCCTAACTAACTTTTCAAGTGCCTCTCGCTGTAAATCTTTTAAATTCTCGATTTGAAACGTCTCCAAAACTCGCTCAAAAGCCGCATTCATCTTTTCCACTCTGATGACATATGATAATTTTTGCGATAATGTTGCCAGACGAAATTCTGCAGGCGGCAACCTGATTGGCTGAAACCAACAATAGAAAACAGACGCGTCCAGCCGCTATTTCGGGGGGATGAGTGCGGGCTCATTTTCCCGAACAGCGGCTGGTAATCGAGCCTAGAATATGACCGTCAAACTGAAAACCAAGTACAACTTTCAACCTAAGAAAAATTTATATAGTAGTATAGTAAAAAGGGGGTTCTGTAACAGCTATAGTACTGGGAGATTTATTTTAGGATTTTAAACCGCTCACATATGAAACAATTTTTCCACATTTGTGAAAGAGAAAAGTTTTATAACAGAGAGTTCAATTTCCGTTTTTGCACCGATACACAAAACCGGTTTTATAAAGGTAGAAAGAATGTTATTGAATCACTTAAAAAACCGCAATAATATATTTTGCAGTTGAACTGTCACAGAATTCCAAAAAAAAATTTCCATTTAGAGATTTGTGTTTTGTTATTATATCAAAAGTGTTACAGAACCCAAAATGTCTGTTGCAAGATATTCGTCCGATGTTCTGCAATCAAACAACTGTCAGGTTATCGAAGCCATACAAAGCCTACCGCCTGAGCTACGTGAGATAATTCACAAACATTACCTCGCTATAAAACTGAGAGAGCGAGTGGCTTTTGGTTTGAAAGAGGTACACAACGAGTTATTAAAACAACCTTTCTGTCATAACAGGCAGCAACTTGTGCGTATAATTATATGTTTAGAATATGAAAATTGCCGTTGGGAAGGGCTTTGTTACCCCTGTTTTAAGCAAGGAATCAAACATAAACTGTTATACACTCCTCCGATCGAGAATTTACCTTTATTAAAGAGATGCTCTGATACTTACGATTGGCACAGTTCATATAACGAAATAAAATCATTAGAACGAAAATATGCCAGAAAACACAAAAAAAATATAATCGATTAAAATATTTGTGAGTCAAATTTGATGGCTGCCGGATTAAACAACTGTCAGGTTATTGAAGCAATACAAAACCTACCACCAGAGTTACGTGAGATAATTTATAAACATTACCTCGCTATAAAACTGAAAGAGCGAGAGGCTTTGGGTTGGAACTTGGTTCACAACGAGCTTTTAATACAACCTTTCTGTCCTGAAATGGAGCGGCTTGTGCATATTATAGTGTGTGTTGCTTATATGCACTGTTGTCAGGGAGGATGTTGTTACCCTTGTTATAAACAAGAAGAAATCTTACACGAAATAATCATTTCTGTCCCCGATATAATTGATTTAACCTTAATTAAGTTTTGTACTGATATATGGGAAGAGGACCACAACCATTAAGTTGTGTTTCGGCGCGTGACTTCGCGGTTCGGTGAAAACCCGCAGGCAATGACGTAATTTATATTATTGTACAAACATTGAAGGGAAACCCCCTTGCAACTCAAGCTTGAAAAAAATACAGTGAAATTTCTTAAATCACTCACCCTGAAAAAACAACTCTTGGTCTTAAAAATTTTTAAGCACTCAGGAATGCAGACGCTATTGTTAACTATATTGGTGGTCTCTGTTGCTTACATTAATTCATAATCAAAATATTCATTACCGTCAGCAGACGTTTTGAGACCTATTTTATAAACAAATTGATAAGAATTATTTTCCATCAGGTCTTCAGCAAGGCGTTTAGGAGTCCATACAAGAAACTCATCTCCATTTTTTGTTTGTAAAGTTAAAATAGCTGAAAGCCCATATTTACTATCTCGGTGTTTAACATTTTTTATTTTATATACTTCGTCTGAAATATTTCTCCATTTTAAGATTTCTTTTCTTATAAAACTTTCTTTAGTTGGCCATTCTTCTGAGATTTCTTGTTGGTCAATCAGCAAGTCTTGAAAGGGTACTTGTTGACCATTTAATAATAATACCTTCTTTGTTGGCAAGTCTTGTGAGATCGTTGGTTGATCTGTGTTGACATCCATGGTGAGATACAAGTGGTATACATTTGTTTAATAGCATGTACTTTTCTGCTCGACCAAAATTAAACCACCCAGCGACCCCAAAAAAAAAAGAAAATTAGATAAAAAAACAGGACACAATGAATATACATATTTTAATAAGGATTTTTATTGTATCTGATTACACTGAAAGCTAATGAATAATTAATGGCTTACGCCGTAAGCCGATGTGCTAAAAATATCTGATTACACTGAAAGTAAATGAATAATTAATGGCTTACGCCGTTTCCCGATGTGTTAAAAATATCTGATACACTGAAAGCTAATGAATTATTAACGGCTTACGGCGTAAGTCGATGAGCTAAAAATATCTCCTTAGAAACCGCGAACCAGACACAGTTTTTTCGTGTTTTAACGACTTGTTGCCAATAGGATTGGTATTCAGGCACTTCCAAAACTTTACGGAGTTGCGAGACTTGATGTACACACTTGCTACCAGGGATCCTTCAGCTTCCCTTTTGTAAACGAAGTTTTCAAGAAAATGTTTTCATTTCATCACGATAACTGATATACATTTGAAGTATTGCCTTCTGCTCCTCGGAGATGTCTGAAGTTTGATTACATTGATCAGTGGTTTTCAATATCTGAAAGATTCAAATCGCAAGAGTCGTCCCATTCCATGTTTGTTTCCAAATGATATAAAATGGGGTGATGCCAGTCTTTTATAGTCGTTCAGTTACAACCAGTTACAACCAGTTACAACCAGTTGAGGCTTTGTGAAAACGGCGCGTGATACATTTCGGGAAAGTCCCGGCAATGATGAAAGAAAAACAGATTTAGATGTGAAGTCATGTTCGAAAGATCAAGAATGTTCGTTTCAGAGTTGAACTGGATGTTTCTCTGGTGCATTGCTATATTAGGTTTTTAGATCGTTCTAGAAGATTCTATTTACATAACTTTGACAATATGATGACTCATTTCCAAGGGAAAGTCCCGCGACCACCGGCTATGTTTTTAATGCATTGAAGTGTGGTATGTAAATTTATCAGTTTTATTATGGCACTACATCTTGGCCGGAAATGGGGTAGCCGTCTTTGTCACGAGTTGGTAACATTATTTTTGAAACGCAATCACGAGTAATGTATCGTATTTGTCTAATATCAGGAGGCGTGAGAAGTTCAAGAAACCAATGACAAATAGTTGCAAACAGTGCAATCATTTTTTTGGCGTATATAATTACTTTAAAAATCTACAATTGAGCGAATTTTTTATCGTACTTTCTTTGAACAGAAAGCGGAATCTCCATACAATGATCAGTGACGAAATTATCTTTCATTTTCAAGCTATCAAGAAAGGTCTTCTCGTCGAAAACTTCGCCTCGGAGGTAAAAGCGAATCTCGTCAAGAATTTTCTGGTATTCGATACGGGCAAAATTTGCTCGTTCCATTTTTTTATCGAATTTCTTAAGGCTCGCCACTGCTTTCAAAATAAGTCCAACACCGGTTAAAGTTGCCATGACAACAGGGTTCAGTGTTATGCCACCAGCAACTGCGGCACTTATAATTAATTTGCCAGCTGAAAGATTACAAACAAAATTTTTTCTTCGAAAACCGCGGTGCAACTTTTCATATCCATAATGTTTCTTGTGGTAAAAAGCGTATAAATCTTTCAGAAGTTTAACCTTCTCTTTGGAAAGTGTTTGGTCGATATGGTTGAATTCGAAAATGTCCCGCATTGTGCTAAATAATAAATGTAAAAATTTTATGGTGTTCTATATTCAATCAAAATTAAGAATTCTTCGTTTATAAATTTTGGAGATAACAAAAAAACCTGTAAAATACCACTTGGTAATTTAAAATTAATATCTATTTTTTGTTTTTGAATTGCTTTTTTTGAAATGAAACTTAATGGAGGAAAACCACCAGTAACTACTCTTAAAGTAATAGCTGGAAATGGACCCATAATGTTTTTAAATAATACTGTTGCATTTAATAAATTACTATTTGCTGGAATGAGTACCTCTGAATTGCCATTTAATTCAAAAAGTGTTTTATCATTTTTCGTTGATAAATACCCATGTATATAATGAACGGAGCCACTCAAATTATGTTCGTTTAAAGATAAATCTGTTTCCATCACCATTTTACCATTTTCAATAACAAAAGCGGTGTCGTAGACACTTGGGTCAACGTTTGAAATTGTTTCTTTTACACCATAAACAATAAGATGTCCAATTGTTAAAAGTGATGGAAAAGTAACTGTACCGGGTAGATCGAGATAAATAAATTGTGGAGGTGAGCTACCCCATCGGTGAAAATTGATAACTGTTTTGGTGTACGTTTCGAATGTTTTTGTTGCATATTTAGAAATTGAAATCGTAGTGCCTTGCACTGCCACACTCAACTCACTCATTTCCGGCGGAAACCATTCAACGACCAAAGTATAGTAACCGACTGGAAGTTTATAAAGGTTAAAACCGAGGCGTGACCGGTACTGGTTGGGTGAGCCTTTTTCAAACAAGAGTTTAAGTTGGTAAGCTTTTTTATTAATTTGATGTGGAGAATTGGAAAAATCAACAATACCCAAAACCTCGATATTGTTTTCACTCGAAGATTCATCAGTGTCTTCCATCAAGTATCTGAAGGCGTCTCGTTTTTGCCCTGAATTAATGATTTGAGATTCATGAATTTTTTGAGTGACAAGATCTCTCATAGTTGTTATTTCATTTTCCATTAACTCAACATTAACTGCGGATTTCGAATTTTTTGAATCGGTTTGTAAGTTAACAATTTTATTGTTATTTAAATTCAAGTCTCCAGACATACTTGTTGTGCCATCAAGTTTGAGATAATTTTTTTTGTGTTTCAGTAATTCTTTTATTAACAAACTCAACGTTTGTTGCGTCTTTTTGGTTTGATGGTAATTTAAGATTAGTAATTGATTTATTTGTCATATCAATATCAACATTTTTATCCAATTTTTTCACAAGTTGGTTATCAACATATTTTTTGTTTGTGGCTTGATCTGCCTGTGTGGGGTTTTTCACATTGAAAATTGTATTATTATTCATATCAATATTTGCTTCCATTTGTCCACCCTCTTTTTTTGAAAGAAAGATATTTCTCATATCTTGATAGCTTATTGCCTTCGTCAAATCGCCGCGGACAGGATATGGGTTGCTTTTCAATCGCAAGATACTGTACTTATTTTGCATGTCAATATCAGCAGAACCGCTGACACTACCCTGAGGGCCAGGATCGCCTTTATCGCCCTTGTCGCCCTTGTCACCCTTATCACCCTTGTCGCCTTTTAAACCCCGCGGTCCTTGTGCTCCCTCCTGTCCTTGTGCTCCAGCGGGCCCTTTTTCTCCTCTTGGACCATAAGGACCCCGTGGTCCTCCAGGGCCTTCGTCACCCTTCGGTCCAGGAGGACCCTCAGGGCCAGGAGGACCACCTGGGCCAGGAGGACCACCTGGGCCAGGAGGACCACCTGGGCCAGGAGAACCAACTTTTCCACTTTCACTCGTCGTTGTTTGGCTAGTTCCACCTATTTGGCTGTTAATATACCCCATTATATATCTTCATCAAAATTTTTTTTTCATTAATTTGTGGGGTTTGTCATAGTAAAAGAAAGAATATTTTTTATCGGTGGCGCGATCTAAAGCGTTATGATCCACACCTATCTCGTCTGCAATCCGTTTGTTTTCTCTTGGAAGAAATCTGAAAATACAAAAATGGCTGCAGTTATCACGGATGTTTTTCGGCACCTTGTAAAAGGTTTGAGAGAGGTAAATAACGCAGCAGTTTTTGTGCCGCCCGTTGATAAAATAATTTATGATGCTGTTTTGGTTTTTTTCGCAAACAAGGTCATCAAAAACAACTATTTTTTGGTTGTCCTCCGGAAGTTCTTCGAGTGGAATGATTTCATCACCATAGGCCTCGATAACCTCATAACCAACCGTGGGGTGGGGATTGATTTTTTCAGCAAACTCCTGCAAAAGATCCTGGTATTTGTTCTGGTGCAGGTTCTTTGAAAAGAGGTAAATTTTATCATACACTAACAACTCATAACGCATATGCAGTAATGTGTTTGTTTTACCAGAATTACTGGGCCCACAAATTAACATCCGAGAAACATCTGCTGGCATACAAGGGTGACCTTGCCTGTAGTCACTCTCGGAAGAACCTGGGTCATAATTTGGAATCTTCATTTTTTTTTTCGCTTCTATATATTAACGCTGAAAATATGTCAATAGAAAAATGGCGTAAGTGGGCTGAAGAAAAGTCGAAGCTAGATGAACAAACAGAAGAAATTCACCAAAAATTCAGAATGGATAAAATAAACAAAGAGTTTGGTCAGCTTTCAGGGGAGGAGCTTTTTAAACCAATCACAAAAAGGCTTGATGAAAAGAGCAGCACCACTGTGGAAGAAGAAGAAGAAGAGGAAGAAGAGGAGCAGGAAGTTCCTGATTACACAATGGATGAATTTGACGAAATCAACCCGTTTGGTGACGAATTCAGACCGGATGCACCAACTCCAGCACCATCACCACCAACAACACCCACAACAACCACAACACCTATAGTACCAACATCACAACCACCTCCATATCAAGAATTTGATGATTTTCCATTACCACCTCCACCTTTGATGGAAGAAACTGTTATGCCGGGATCTTACAAAGGTGAAACGAAAAAAGAAATATCAAACCGGCTTAGAAATGTAAGAAGTATTATTAGCAAACATGGACATGACCCAGCTTACAAAGTAAAAAGTAAAGAATCACAATACTATGGATATGATATAGAAAAACTGAAAGAAGAGGAATACAATCTCGAAACCATGAAAGCACATCAAGAACATGCAGAAAAGTTACTTAAAAGGAAACAACCTTTATTAACACAATTACAAGAAAAAAAGGCGAAATTGAAACCACCTAAAAAACAAGAAAAAAGAGAAACTGCTCAAACCCCTCTTGAAAAAGCTGTCATGAGCCGAAGACCTGCTTTTGAACTTTCTGACGATGAAGATGATTCTTATGAAAAGGATTGGGAAATCGAAGGAAGCGGTTTCGATGATGAAGCTGAAAAATTGATCAACCAACTTGATTTAAGTTTAGGATCAATAGAAGCAGGAAACAACTCGATAAAACTTAAAAAACGGGTATTAGATCTGCTTGATTCACTAGTTTAACTTGGCACAATTAATAATAAAAAAAATTTTTCTAATAATATACACCAATAATGAGCTTTGACATACTGCTTGACTCGAGCCTCGCAAAACAAGAAATTGGGGGAGAACGGAATGTTTCACACGATTTTACAGTGAAATTTTACCCCCCTATCGACTTGGGTAAAGGAAAATATAAAGCCGCGCTAAACAGACTTATCACAATGAGTTACTCATGGAATAATATCGATTCTCGTTATGATAATAACAAAATTCGCTGGAAGAAAAAAACAGAACAAGCGTGGAAAACTTTAACTTTTCCGAATGGAATGTATGATTACAAAAGAATCAACACTTTTGTTCAACAACACACCGGTAGAGTAGATCCAAGAAACAAAGACAGTGATTACATTTTCACAATATACTTCGATATGTCAATTTATAGGGTTGTGGCTTTGATACATAACGATTATGAACTTGACTTGTCTCAAGGAAATTTTGGTGAATTGCTTGGTTATGGAAAAAGTACCTTGAGTGGGAATGTTGTCGGAAGGAAAGTTCCAAATATTACAAGAAGTGTTGATTGGGTTTATTTGCACTGCGATCTTATCTCACGCCGAACAAACAATGTTCCAAGCGATGTGTTATACAGTTTCTCAACATCAGATCTTGAGGTAAGCTATCCATTTCGAAAAGAGCCGCTTCGACCTGAGTGGCAACCTTTGAATAAAAATTATATTGAAGGAATAAGGGTTTGGGTGAAAGATGGAAGAAACAATATCCTGGATCTCAATGGGACAGATATTGCAATTAGTTTAATGATTGAAAAAGAGTAAAGTTTTTTGTTGGTATAAATATACAACCATGAATCATCCGAGCGAGTGGGCAAGATTCTTTGACAAAAAAAAACATGAGAGTTTCATCATCGGCGACAACACTTTCTGAGTCTAACAATATCCACAAAGGCATTTTCATTAAAAATCTGCTTGACTATTCAAACGATTATTCGGGAACTGTGGCAAAAGATCAATTTTGGCATCTTGACGTTGACAAAACCACAGTTACTGATGGAAATGCGTCGAATACTGGAATGCGTGAAAGAGCTCTTCTTTCAAATGGTGGAAAGATAATTGAGACAAAAATTCCTTTAAACAGATACGCATTTTTCGAAAATCTTTCCGAAACTCTTTTACCACCAATGAAAATTGCGTTTGAAATTACTCTGCAAGACGATAAAGAACTTATTTTCCAAAACGATGGAACAGCACGAAGAATTGTTGTTAAAAAAATTGAGTTATGGGTTCCACAACTATCTTTCCACGGTGAAGGACAAACATTTGTGAATGAAAATTTTTTAAAACCAAAGAAAAAAAAATTCTTGAAAGAACGAATTATGGAAAGCTCCCCAAGAACTGATACTGGTGGTACGTGTTCGTTTACATCTGCAATTAAAAATGTAAAACATGTCTTCGTGTTTTTTCAACAATATCGTAAAAAAAAATCTTACACTCAAAACCCCTACTTTTTTGACACATTTGATCTCGATGGTGATAAATTAACAAAATTAACGAGATGTCGACTAAATTATGGTGAAAATTTTTACCCTGTGGTTCCTTTATCAGACAAAAACAAATTGAGAATTTACGAACATTTGTTAAATTATAGTTACAGAAATTATGATTACAACAGCGGTGTTCAGCTACAGATTGCAAACTTCGAGAGTTTATACCCGATCATTCACTTCGATTTAAGAAATAATGAAAAATTTATGACAAATGATCCCCTTAATCTTACTTTAGAATACGAATTAAACAAAACAGCAAACCTTCAATACATTATATACGCATATGTTATAAATGAAGAAGAATTTGTTTTAGAAACACTTGGTAATGAGCTTGTTGTTGTCTAGAAAAAAATTAAAAAAAATTCTGAATATAATATATACACACAATGAGCACAACTTATCATCCATTCAAAATCGCACTGACTGATGGTCAGAAAAAGAAACTTCAAAAAGTTTATGTTAAGAAGGCAGCTGTTAATCTGAAAGTTAAACCAGACCAAATTGGGCGTGGTGACGAATTTCTTCTCACTGAAACTCAAATCGCGCGATTGAAAAAAAAATCAGCGGCAGGGAAAGGAATGGTAATAAAATTAAGCCAGACACAGATTCAAAGTACTTCTCAGAGTGGAAAAGGTATGCAAACGCAACCACCACCACCGCCACCACCACGAACAAGACGATCACCAGGAATACCAAAAGGTAAAGGGATGCAAATTCAACCTCCACCTTTTTATGGAACTTGGGAGGATTATTATCGTTTAAAAAAAAGGTGAAATTTGTTGATAAACCTCTTTCCAACATTGACCTGAGAAAATGGTGCAACTTTTTACGAATACCCATCAAAGGCATTTTTAGCAGAAACGAAAAAAAACCCTTTTTTCATTCCCCAGGCATTATCAACTTGGATGATTTCGGAAGTTTGGGAACTCACTGGGTATGTTGTTGGCCAAAAGGAAAAGGTCTTTATGAGTATTTCGATTCATTTGGCTTTCCACCACCTTTGGAATGGGAACAAGAGATGTCAATGCACGGGATGACACATTTTTCCTGAAATGACAACCAAATTCAGTGGGAACAAAGTGTGAGATGTGGTTACTACTGCCTTCTCTTTTTAAACGAAAGAAATAAAGGCACAAGTTTTGCCGATATTTTGGAAATGTTCTCCAACGATTTACTTCAAAATGAGGAAATTGTGAAACATTATTTTTCTTAAAATATATACAATGGAAGTGTACTGTGTGAAAGAAAAGCGGAACACACCCAATGTGAAGGGGACCGAAAAGGTTGTTATCACAAAGAACAATCGAAAACTCTTGAAAGTAAAGTGCGCAAGTTGTGGAAAAATGAAATCAAGTTTTTTGCCGGGAAACTGAGTGAGCCCTCCCGCGCGGAGGGCAGTGGTATTGATATACATGCAGCAATTGGAAAATTTCCGAAACCAAAAAAAGGTTGGACATTGCCGGGACATAATTTCACAGGGCCATACAATCCTCTTGAAATGCAGGTTAAATTCAATCCAGAAACGGGTGAAATTCTTGAAATATATCAACAACCCACAGGTGCTACAGATGCGATTGCAATGCAACACGATGTTGATTATGATGTTTGTTCCAACCGTGAAAAAAAGTATGGTGAAAACCTGAAAAAATGCAAAAACAAAGCCGATAAAAAAATGGTTAAGTCTCTTGATGCAGTTCCTTACAAACAGAGGCAGTGGGGCCATACGGCTGCAAGAAATGCAATCAATGCTAAACAAAAGTTAGGGTTGGGTTTGAAACAACAAAAAGGAACTGGTGCTTTGGATAAACCATTGGAAGTAGCGAAATTTGCTGAAACTTTGACAAAAAAAATGATTCCTTCCACAAAACATGTATTCGATAGGTATTGGTCAGGTGATATTGCGAAAAATGCTTTCACAGGTCCAACTGGTGTCACAAGCAAGAAATTTTGGACTCATCCGAAAAAGAGTACTGTTATGCGTTTGGTGAAAAATCCAAAAACAGGCAAATATGAAAATGTTTATGAAGAAGTTTGATTGGCTTTTAACCACCATTTTTCAAACTCCTTTTTTTGCGATCCAAATTCTTTCTTTGTCTTTTGGAAGGTGGTGACAATAAATAGTTTTCATGATTTCTTTTTTGTTGGGCCAGCATTCTGAAGGTACCTTTTCAAAATAATTGTACAGAAAACAGGTGTAGTTCACTGATTTGCTGGTTACATCCTTAAATTGAGCAATAATTTTACCAAGAAAATCTACCTCTTTGGAAGAAAACATTTGGTGAATGCCACATTTTTGTAAAACATTTTTTAAATAATCATTATTATCTGGAAGAGCATTGGAACTTCTTCTCCAATTTTCTTCTTCAAAATATTCATAATCATCACATTCAATCACTCTACCACATTTTTTGCATGCATGACAGAACTCATTCTCCACATAAATTAATTGCTCTTCGCATGAAGGACAACGATCAATCTTTTTTGATAACAGGTTTATTTCATTTTTTTTTTGCAACATTTCTTTAATCATTTTCGGCGAAATTTTCTCACCTTGCAAACAACCAAACGGGTCGTCCATTTTTTATTGTGTATAGTATACAATGAGCTCCCGTATTTTCAATAAATTGTCAAAAATTTATTACAGCCCGCAAGGGTATTGGAAAGGTTTTGCAGCAATTAAGAAATTAGCCCAGGCAGCAAAAGTTTCGGAAGATGTGGCTCAAAACTGGTTGATGAAGCAAGCTCTTTGGCAGGTTTATTTACCAGCCCCACGCTACATTCCAAGACCGAAATTTGACGTTCCTGTTCCAAACAAAGTTCACCAAGCCGATCTTCTGTATCTCCCACACGATAGCCCACCACGCTCCCGTAAAACTTTTAAATATGCCCTCACAGTGGTTGATGTGGCCTCTCGATACAAAGAGGCCGAACCGTTGACAACAAAAGAGGCAAAAGAAGTTGCAGCTGCTCTGGAACGGATTTATAATCGTGGTCCTTTGAAGTGGCCGAAACTGCTTCAGGTCGATCCTGGTCGTGAGTTTATGGGCGCTGTGAATCAACTGCTTTCGAAACATAATGTCGAGGTTAGACGCGGCCGTGTGGATACTCACCGTGATCAAGCTATCGTTGAAAGATTCAACCGCACCCTGGCTGAACGACTGTTTGGACACCAATATGGAGTTGAAATGCGCCTCCCTGAGGGTCAGCGGTCCACTGCGTGGGTGACCCGACTGCCCGCTGTTATTTCAGCTTTGAATAAAGAAGTCACTCGACTGACTGGTCAAAAACCTGTTGATGCCATTAAAAAGAAAACTGTTCCATCCAAACCCTCAACACCTTATTTGAGACCCGTTGGTGTGAACGAAAAAAAGCTCCCCTCCGGTTTAAGTGTTCGCTATCTTTATCAACCCGGTGAACTTGAAGGTGGTCGACGAAGAGCTACCGACCCAATCTGGTCTTTGAATGTTTACGAGATTGAAAAAATTATGATAAAACCAGACGCTCCGGTTATCTATTATTTATTTGACGGACCAAAACGCTGGTTTGTCCGCGAAGAGCTTTTGGTTGTCCCTCCAAACATAGAGTTACCACCCGAGCAACTGTAATTCTTCTTCAGCTGCAGCAATTGCGGCAATTTCAGCATCTGTAAATTTGAATGCGGGTTCATAACCATAGGCTTTTGTATGAATACCATCTTCTTCTATCCATCGCTTTGAATCAAATGGGGAAATCGAGATTTTGTTAACATACATGCCGTAAATGTCATGCTTCTGGCTTCGAAGAATGTTCATTCCATGCCATAACTGCTTCTTACCAAAAAGTGATTCCTTGTACTGTTCATGCATTATTTGTTTCTTAACGACACATTTTTTCACACCCTTAGCTTTTTTTATATTTTTTTCATTGCTTTTCATTATCGAGTACATTTTCGGTCTCAGACAGACACACTCTGTTATGGAAGTTCCTTTGCATTCGTCTTTCATTTTTCCTAAAACTTTTTTGTTGGTGTCTGAATAAAGTGGATGCTCCTTCGGGTAATCACTCGTATCATATAGATTTTTGTTTGTTTCGATATCTTTATAGATGTCATCCGTTTCAATCTCAAGCAGAAGGCTATCGGTGTCTGTGTACAAAAGTTCACACTTTGGGCCATAATTTTTTTTCAGCTCGTTGTAGAAAAAATCATACATCAAGATCTTGCTGTTGTCAAGTATTGTCATCCCTGTGTAGACCGGCTTGTTTAGCAGCAGCTCGCTTTTGCGCATGTCGATTCCGAACAGGTCGTTTGTAAACATAACATGCCTTGAGTAAAAAGGACTTGCAATCAATTTCCTTATTTTGTCTGTCTCATCGCTTCTCACTAATTTATGTTAACACGGTTACGCAGGTTTTCCATGGTTTTACCGAAAACTGAGTTATTCATGAGCTTGTAAAAGTTCTTTTCAAAGTCACTTTTTGCCTTTTTCCTGAATTCTGTATCCATCCGGATGTACGGCTCCATCCAGCATTCTTGTTCGAACTCCAACACCCTGTGCACACGTTTCAGTTTCATTCCTTGCTTCAGATAAAACTGCAAGTTTCGGTAATGCACCACATAGTTGTTTTTGTCTTGAAGAGTCAACAACAACTTGTTGCATTTTGGTGTTTTCAAATCCAAGTCCTTTATCAAACTGTGTTGGTATTCCGACATCCATTCATTTTTAACCTGCTTTTTCTCAGGGGCAAGGGGAAAGCTGTTGTGTTCTTCATGCAGTTCTTTTGGGTATTCAAGATCCACCTCAAGAATCCATCCATTCCTTGCGTTTTCTTTTTTCTTAATGATATCTTCCTCAGTGGGCATAGCACGTTTCCATTTAAAATTTCTTTTCGGGAGTGGCTTGCTCATTGCCCATCCATAAAGATTATTAGCGTCGAGATACATGATAAATTTGTTCGGTCTGCTGAGGTCATAGCCAGGTACATACGGGTTGTTTGCCTTTGCGTATCTTTTGCTTACCATTGAGATTCCACCCCTCATTCCCCTTTCCACAAATAGATACATTTCAGGGTCTGTGAATAACTCAAGCTCGACCCCTGTCTTTTTCAATAAAGCGTCCCAGGATAGTCCTGGTGATGTGTAATAATGAGCTGGATCTAACCCATAATGCTCTTGGCATAGATTTCGAAAGTTCTCAAAAACATCTGCCAACAGGGCAACATCTGTTTTTACGTAAAGATCGTGATAATCACCCAACGTTTTACATTCAAAAGTCTCCCAGACAGTCTGCGCGTGTGCATACTCTTCGTCTGTTATATGCTCGTCGTTCAACTTACTGTAAAACTTCTCTTTGTCCGGAAGCTTTGTCTCGCTAAATCTCCCCCATGAGTCCATATACTCGTAAGGGTAGATCCCTTTTTTGTAAAGCAGGTCGCTTCCTTTTGAAATGTTTGATGTTATTTTCAATGACTCCTTTGGTGTTGCGCTTACAAGTGAATCAAGGCTTCCTTGTAAAAAGTTCAAGCTGTCAATGAAACGCAGACCTCCGACTGAAAATGTGATATATTTCTCCATGTTATTAGCAATGCATTTAACCTCTTCTTTTTTATTGAGTTGCGACATCTCTTGCATTAAATGGTGCGCGTCGTAGCCCTTTAGATTGTGAAATACAATAGGTATGGGAGTTGTTTTTGGGTTAATGTACAGTTTTACATTGCAATTGTTGTGCGCCGCACCGCGGTACCTTCCAGTTATATGACAATGGTCTTTCACTGCGTCTCTGTAGTTTTTCTGAAGTAATGGATAATCACAGAAAATACAATTTTTCTGTTGTTTTGCTTCCAACTGGTCTTTTTTTTCTGTTAATTTTTGTAGCTTAAGAATCCCCCATTGTTTCTCTTTCTTTTCTCTGTTAAAACATTTTTTATGCCCTTGACCCTTATAGCTGCATTTTTCTCCACCTTCATCATCTTCTATTCTCCAAACCGGCAAAGAGTCTAAGAATTCATCTTTTATCAAACTTTTATTACAAATGTGGCAATCTGTTGCGTTATTGTATTTTTCCCAGTCTTCAGCCGTCATCACAATTGGTTTTGGTGCTGCCAAACTCTCTCTTATTTTCACCTCTTCCTGCAAAATGTCACTTAAAAACATTCCCACCGCGTTTTCACCCCTGTAAACTTTTGGTCCTGAAACTTTACCGTCACTTCTCACAACCGTGTAAGAATAACCACTTGCCTTGTGATAATCTGTTTTCATGGTGTAACTTTTTTTCTTGCTCTCTGGCCCAAGCTCACAAAGAGAAATCTTTTTTACTAAAGCCTCAAAGTCAGCGTATATAACATAAGGCGCTTTCATTTGTTTGTAATAATCTTGAAATGAAACTATTTTTTCCTCCTCTTTTGGCATATCAATCCTTGTCGGTTTTCCTTTTAAGCCATTGCAATATTTTTTTATGGTTTTCCAACAAGTCCTCTCTTGAAAAACCTATTAAGCACATCATGCAGTAATGTTTCTTTTCACGATGTTTGCTCTGATCATAAAGAAGGGCGCTTACTCTTTTTACAAAACAATAATGCTGTTTTTCACCCGACTCAATCAAAATCAGGTTAATTCGCGGCACGCTTTTTTCTTTTTTTGTTATCCTATGCACAATTACACAATCATTTTCCCAGCCAAATACGTTTATTGCGAGGTTTTCGTTTTGCGCCTCAAGCTTATCAATTTGTTTTACTGGTGTTGGAAAAACAATGCCACTCCAATTAATACCATCGTTAACTGGGTAAGAACTTGGTCTGTTTGGATTTTTTCCTTCTGGTGGGGGGAACATTGCTGATCTTATTGCCCACTTCAAACACTCGTTGTCCTTATTTTCCACGTTCATTACTGCTTTTTTGTTTTTCAACTTTGTTGGAATTGGCAAATATGTTCCTCCACGCAGTGGCTGATAACGTGCAACATTCACGTACACAAGCTCTATTTTTTCTAATTCCCATCCGGACCCTTCCGCTACCCATGCCTCAATTTTTAAATTTATTATTTCAAAAATGTTATCGAAATATTCTTCTATATCTTTTTCATCGTCGTTTGCTTGAAAAAGCTGTGGCTCATTTTCTCGAAAATATTGCTCCATATATTCAATTTCTTCTTCTTCTTTTTCTTTTTTAAACCTAATTTTTAACTCAAGACTAACTTTTATATTTTTCACCTCTTTTTGTTCTTTTTTTATCAAATCCGTAAAACTTTGTTTTATTGCTTTTGAAAACTTAAAAAGATCTTTTTTGTAAGGGTTTTTTTCAGATACAACCATTTTCCAAACACGAAGCCACTTATTAATAATATTATTGTTGGTGGATACGTAAAACTCATCCTCAATTTCAACAAGCGGTTTTAATGGACGAGGTAAACTCTTTTTCCCCGGTATTTCACCATAAAACATGTTCAAAACATCATTTTGGTTACTTGCAAAAGACATTTTGGGTTCTGTAACACTTTTGATATAATAACAAAACACAAATCTCTAAATGGAAATTTTTTTTTGGAATTCTGTGACAGTACAACTGCAAAATATATTATTGCGGTTTTTTAAGTGATTCAATAACATTCTTTCTACCTTTATAAAACCGGTTTTGTGTATCGGTGCAAAAACGGAAATTGAACTCTCTGTTATAAAACTTTTCTCTTTCACAAATGTGGAAAAATTGTTTCATATGTGAGCGGTTTAAAATCCTAAAATAAATCTCCCAGTACTATAGCTGTTACAGAACCCCCTTTTTACTATACTACTTATATCATTGCGTTTCGTAGGTATTTGCATAGAAATGCTATCACCTCCCTACCTCATGGAGTGTTTGCCAACCTGACTGATCTAGGAGTCCTGTGATTAACAAGAATTGACTCTATCAAACTGCAAAGGACTCAACACCAATATTTATTAAAAAGAAGAAAATTGCTAGCTGAAGAAGTGATTAACTAATTTACTTTCAACCTTGCTTAAAGAGAAAACTACTTTCAAATTTTCTTAATTAATTGAATTTCCAATGTAATAGTATATTAATTAAGTATTTTAGTAATTTATAATCTACCTATTTAGTTATTAATAATAGGTAGGTAGGTAGGTAGGTAGGTAGGTAGGTATGTATGTATGTATGTATGTATGTATGTATGTATGTATGTATGTATGTATGTATGTATGTATGTATGTATGTATGTATGTATGAAACGGAAACCCAAATCCAACATCTTAAGCCAAGAATAAATAATTGCGTTTTGCAGGGAGTTGTCAGATAATGCTATCACATCCTTACCTCTCGGGGTGTTTGCCAAGCTGACTAATCTGCAAACTTTGTGAGTGTTAATGTTTGAATTGATCAAAATGTATGTCCCCATCATTAGAAAACAACTGTCGTATTATTAGTATTTATTTTACTTTTACATAGTTTTTGCTTGTTGTTATGTTTTTATTTGTATCTTTATTCTGAAAAGTACGAATAAAGTATGTATGTATGTATGTATGTATGTATGTATGTATGTATTTATGTATGTATGTATGTATGTATTTATGTCTGTATGTATGTATGTATGTATGTATGTATGTATGTATGTATGTATGTATGTATGTATGTATGCATGTATGTATGTATGTACCTTTTCCAAAAAAACCACCATTTTTAGGGAATGACGCTATAATTTGGCTCCTGTCTGCTCAAATCCCGGCACAAACGTCTATATCTTCATCTGCAGAATGGAAACTAAACTTCTCTTTCATTTCCTAGGTTGTTTGACAAATTTGATTTCGGGCATAGGCACAATTCAAAATTTAGTCAGTTTTTTTTAAGGAGAAAAACACCGTGCCCAAGAAAGCTTTTTCCCTTTTTCTTGATATTTAATTGCCATGTTCCTACCAATAGTGTAGCTCCACCGCTCCCCATCTAAACCCAGTGCCACCCACAATGCTCCAGTTTCGAGTTCACAGATATCACTGGATAAGAAGACAAAAGACGAATTTTTACAGGGAGAGTGTCAATCTGAAGTACAACATGAACAAAAACCAGCAGGAAAATGTTGAATCCAAAATAAACCACTACACAGAATTATGAAAAGCTCACCTTTTCACTCGTATTTGTGTGTATATTGCTTCTGATTGAGACAAACTCTGTAAAATGCGTCTTTTGTTTCTTTATCCACTGGTCATGACGGAGTCGAAACTGGAGTATTGTGGGTTGTGGTTTAGATGGGGAGCGGTTTAGCTACCTATTGGTAGGAACATGGCAACGTGAAAAACAAGAATTATAAATTAGTTGAATGAAAAGCGTTTGTTGATACCGTGGGGATTAACTGTGCCGAATTGAAAAATGAATTCTTGTTCTAGATTTTTTGGCTTTCCATGTTCGCTCTGAAGGGAAAGGCCGCAAGTCGTTGATAGCTCAAGCTCTCACATAGTATGATAGCTCAAGTGTTAGGACAGTTCACTGGTAATCGTAGGGTCATGAGTCCCGTGCGGATTGTTTGTTACTGTTGCTGATATAAGTGGAAGTTCTTTGCAGTTAACATTGGACAGGTTTTCAATTGAGTGTTGAAATTAATTGGCGTCAGTTTTGTTTTTTTTTTCGTTATCATACGCTGGCATTAGTTAGAAATTAAAACGCACAGATTTTTGTCGGCTAGTTCAGATTCGTTACTTTTTTCACATGTATTAATTTATTTTCTTCGTGAACTGACTGGAGTCATTTGCGCTTGCTGGGATTGGCCAGAATGAGAATTGAGGTTTTAGAACGTCCCTCATTTGTCAATCACTCTACAGCATTGTAAGAATCCTCCTAACTAACCCCCCTTTTTTGTTCTTTTTGTTTTAATCATCCACATTTATAGATATAGAACTCCTAATATGCACTTTAAATATTTTTCTAAAATTGGTGAACTCAGTAAAATTATATTTATAGATATGATAAAAAATGAATATGCACATCAGGCATGCCATCAATTTTATCGTTAGGAATCATAAACATTCCATTTATTATCGATTTCCGATCATCAAGCGTTCCCTAATGTTTTACTAAATAACACACGAAGTTCAAAATATTTATTTCTTACAAACTCTAAATATTAACCAAAACATTAAACATAAATTGAGTTACTGTGCCTTTCAATAACATGCGGGCTCCAAAATTCAAAGCTCAACCGACAAATGCGTTTTTCTCGCTGCCATCAATCAACTTTTCGGCGGCTCCTCCCAGCTTCCGACTACTGCCAAACGCTGTTCGTATCTTGAGGCCAGGTCAAGCGTACTCCAGTTGAATAAACACTTGAAGTTGATTATTGCAATAATCAATTTATTAATTCGATTCAATAATCCCTTTTTTAAACGAAGAATGAAATAGTCGAAATGAAATTACAGTATTCCACCATTCCAGTATTCAAATTCCAACGTTCCTGTCCCAACGTGTCGTGAATAAATCGTAAATCAAGTATGGGATCGAGTTTTAGTTTGAATATTTCATTCTTCATTTGAAAAGCGGATTATTGAAACAAATAATAAAATCAATATTGCATAATAGTCAAATTCAAATTTTTATTCTATGAGAGGACGCTTGACAGGGCTGACGACTGTAAAAAAATCTCCTGATACGAACAGCGCTCGACAGTAGTCGGAAGCTGGGAGGAGCCGCCGAACATTCGATTGACGGCAGCGAAAAACGCATTTGTCGGTTGAGCCTTGAATTTTAAAGTGCGCATGTTATTGAAAGGCGCAGTAAAACCTACCGTTAAACATCATCTTAGAACATGGTCACACCCACTCAGCCAATCAGTGTCCAGCATTTCGATGCTCTATATTCCATAAACTGTCTTAAATTATGTAAAGTGGCGGGGGCTTTGAAGCACAGGGAAATTGCAGGGTAAAATTACAGAGAATTTCTGCATTCATTAGTGGTTCTATATAGAGCATACTAATGAGGCATTGTTTTGCTTTGTTTGGAAGCCTCATTAGTATGCTCTATATAGAGCATATTAATGACTAAGTAGAAACTACTAATGAATGCACAAATTCTCTGTGAATATTTATAACTAAATCGATAAAATCAATCGCTGAAATTTTTTTCAGCGATCGCAGCGATCGTAGTGATTATATAGAAACCAGCGTCCCTCGCAAGATAGAATGCCACTCGACCTGCGGCCTCGTTCCATTCTATCTTTGCTCGGGACACTGTATCCCATAGAACACTCGCGTTCATTGTCCAACCCTTACATTTTCAATTATAACAACTTGAATTATAATCGAAATCCCTGTGACGCAACATTGGCAAACTGATTTGACATCTCACTTTTGTTGATGCAAAACAGTAGATAAATAAATCAATAAATAATAAATAGTAGGCATAAATCAATGTCATTTATAACATAGCTGGTAAATTCGTGTATTAAAATTCAATAGCGTGAGCGTGCTTCAAAATCGTATTGTGCACGCTGATAACGTCAGCAAACAAATGCCTTGAGAAAGATTTTTTTCGCAAGTGAGTTTACATTCAAATACGGTGCAAACTTCATTTACACGCATGAATTCACCTGTCAGTTTTTGACCAATCTGAGTCAAGATCGTTGAAGTGTAGCGAAATGATTTTTCTGAGACGAAATAAACATTGAAGCGCAACAGAGGAAATTTCTCTTAACACAACTACCGCGATGAAAATGTTATAAAACAATTGGCTCATACGTCAGCTGTGCTTCATCGAGAAATGAAGCGCTTGGGAAGTTTGGAGAACACTCTTACGCATCTTTCATGCTCTCCAAACTTCCCGCGTGCTTCATATCTCGAATAAGCACGTTGACGTATGAACCAATTGTTAATTATAATTTAAGCCAAAAGTCGATGTCATTTTAGCTAGTAAATTAGAATTCTATTGCAGGTTGCACTCCGAATTCACTAATTGGTCTGGCCAAGATAATATCCTTAAAAAAAAGCGATTTTAAAGCACTTCCTAAAAAGGAAGATTACTATTCCAAATAGGGAACACGATCCAATAAGGCCACAGGGCGCCACAATCACACCAGCCATATTTCGCTTTGTGATGCGAAGGAAGGTGTTTTGATTTCTTCGTCGGTTATTTTTCCTTCTTTTGGACGTGGCTAATCTGGTCGAAATGTCCGAAACGGGCTCAGAATATTCAGAGCCTGTGGAAAGTCCGAACAAGCGCGTTGATCCTACGGGATCACTCTCAGTTCGAGACGAAAAGGACCTCGATCTCAGCTCCGAAGAAGAGTCTCCTCGTTTGGCGCGAAAACAGCATGGAGCAGTTCTGGACTCCCAAGAGGGAGCTAACGAACTAGATGTCTCTGAGGCTACGCCATCAAAAAGGCCTAGAAGCGATCCTTTAAACGAATCTCCTGGCCTTGACGATAATTCTGCCGCGAAAGAGTCGGTAAACTTGGGCTCTGTTCGCCTTGCACTGGGAGGCTTTCCTGTCGAGCGTTGGCAGAACTGTGCTCTGAGCGTTCGTGCCCCCAATGAAGTATCTGTGCAAGCATTTATTGCAAGCAATATTCCAAGTAATATTCCAATATTGCTAGCAACAGCCCGCTCTCCTGACTAAGGATCGTGCGGATCCCTTTCAGGTAGCTCTGCAAGGTGCGAAAAAGGAATCTTCCCGAGCTGGTAAAGTACCGGTTTCAAACGAAGTTCCTCCGCTGTCGGGCTCGTCCAACTCAAGGTACTCCTTGTGGACATGCGGTCAGCGACTTAAAGACATATTAGACATCTATTTCCGAACCCCCCTAGAGGACAAGAACCATTTGGAACTTTGTAAACAATTTCCAAAACCTGATGTGCCAGCCCTGACAGTCCTGGAACTTGACCATTGGCTGGTTTTGGTTGGGGGAAAGAAAGCCTTGGGCAACTGCGCTGGGAGCAGAACCTACAGTTAACTATGCGCAATTATATGGATGCGGCTGGACCTTTGTGTATTTTGCTCCAGCACCTGCAGTCTGACCCTGGCTCTGTAACTGAGCGTTCAGCTACAGACCTCATTCTTAAGAGCCTCCGATTGCTAGGGCATGCAGTAGTCAACAAGCAACGCAGGCAAGAAATTGTTAAATCCTGCAATATTACAGATGTTACTCAACTAGCGAAGCAGTCTACCCAATGCAGACTTACCTTTTTGGAGAGAGCTTCTGGGCAATCTTGCAGAGAAGGTCTCCAAAGCAGTTCAATCTAGAAAGAATGCAAGCTCCAACAAAGCCAAGCCTCCTTTCAAACAGGCCAGAACCAATTCCTTTAAGGGTCTTCTGGCTCCTCCAAGCCCAGAAACCTTTCATCCCATGAGCACCAGCCTTTTCGGAGGGCTCCCTTCCGGGGAAAACGGGAACCGGCAAGGGATTACACAGACCAATCCCGTTACAAGATCCCCAGAAAGAAGACTTCAACGCAAACGGTCTTCAACAAACCCAATCAAACTCCAAGGTAAGCTCAGTAGGTATGGTTTTCCATTTTCCTACTCCACCAGAGAACATTCATTCTCAGATGGTGGCAGGGAGGTTGCAGTTCTTCAGTCAGAATTGGCAACACATTACACAGGACCCGTGGGTCTTATAGACTGACAGGGTTACGAAATAGAACTGCTAGACCATCCTTGGCAGTCCAGAATCCCTTCTCCCCCTGTACTGTCACCCACACAGACCTATCTAGTAGTAGAGGAAATAAGGAATCTCCTACAAAAAGGAGCCACTTTAGAGGAACCCTCCAACCCCAATGTGGGATTCCACAGCAATCTATTTCTTGTGGAAAAGAAGGGTGGAGCAGGACAACGTCCAGTAACCAACCTTGCCAGTTTCAACAAGTATGTGAAATACTCCCACTTCAAAATGGAAGACTTGAAAGCAGTTACAGACCTGTTGAGACCGGGGGATTTCATGTGCAAGCTCGACCTGAAGGATGCGTATTTCACCATCCCTTTGCACGCCAGATCTCAAAAATTCACCTGCTTTCAATTCAAAGGGAAGACATATCAATTCACTTGGCTCCCATTCGGGTTAACCTCAGCTCCACGCACCTTCACCAAGGTACTCAAACCAATAGCGGGTATTCTGAGGAAAATGGGTATCCGGATAATACTTTATCTAGACGACATGCTCATTATGAACAGCACTTTCAAGGGTGCTGGGAAGACATCCTAACCCTGAAGTACACTGTAGAGAGTCTAGGATTTCTGATAAACCTGGAAAAATCCGTTTTCATCCCTGTGCAGGTCATCGAATTCCTGGAAATCCTTATAGACTCCACAAACATGAAGTTTCTCCTCCTAGATGGAAAAGTTGCTGCAATTCAGAAGGAATGTCGCCATCAGGTAAGCCGTCAAGTTGCTTCATTGAGCCAACTTTCGCATAAAATAGGGAAGTTGACTTCCTGCAAAATTGCAGTTCTTCAAGCCCCCCTCTATTATCGAGGGATTCAACATTTGAACAACAGCAAACCACTCACTCAGTTAGACAACAATGTAGAAATAGCCTTAGATCATCATGCCCTAGAGGATCTAAGATGGTGGGCAGACAATATCCCCCTGGTGAACGGGCGCCCCATTCGGAACTCCCTACCACATCTAGTAATTCAATTGGATGCCTCCAGTTCGGGGTGCATGGACACAGGAAGAAGCCAGTCTTCATATCAACTGCAAGCAACTGTTGGTAGCATCATTTGCAGTGAAAGCCTTCACCAAAAATCTTCAAAATGTCCTTGTCTTGATTCAGATAGACAATATCACAAACACTGCCTATATAAACAAAATAGGGGGAGCCAAAAGGTGCCTCCTCGATCATTATACACGACATCTGTGGAGTTGGTGTCTCGAAAGGAGAATCACTCTAAGGGCCGAACACATCCCAGGCTGTCTCAACACAATAGCAGACAGGGAATCGAGAGTCAAACTAGACACATCCGATTGGCATCTGAACCAGAGCTTCTTTCAGACATTAATGGACAGGCTAGGCCAGTGTACGATCGACCTTTTTGGAAGCAGAACCAATCACCAACTTCCCAGGTTTTTCAGTTACAAACCCGACCCGGAAGCAGAGGCGATCGGTGCCCTGACACAACCATGGGAAATAGAAATAGGCTACGCCTTTCCTCCATTCACTTTAATAGCCAAATTCCTAAGGAAGGTAATTCACGAGAAGGCAACAATAACTCTAGTTTGCCCAGTTTGTCCCACTCAGCCTTGGTATGTACAACTCCACCAACTGGTGGTGGACACCCCATCCTCCTTCCCATAATACCAGGGCTCTTAACAGGCCCTCAGGGTCAAGAGCACCCTCTGGTGAGCAAAAACTCCTCTTACTTTCCGGCTGGAGGGTATCAGGCGAGATCTTCTTACAAAAGGCTTATCAGGACAAGCTACAGGCATTGTCCTCGCTGCCCAGAGAACTTCAACTCAGAATCAGTACAAGTCATGCTGGTCAAAATGGGTGGGCTGGTGTGATAAACAACAAGTTGATCCCATTCACCCTAGTATCATAAGGGAGGTAGATTTTTTGTCTGACTTATTTCAGTCAGGCCTCCAGTACTCCACCTTAAATTCTTATAGATCTGCAACAAGTTCCACTATACCACCTGTGAATACAAGCCCAGTAGGGTAACACCCATCAGTATGCAAATTCATGAAAGGGGCTTTTAACATGCGCTCTCCCCAACCAAAGTACTCCCACACTTGGGATGTTGCATTGGTATTTGGAAAATCTTCGAAATGATAATGATCTGCCAATCAGTACTCTTACAAAGAAATGTGCCTTGTTACTAGCCCTCTCAGGTTCTAAGAGGCAATCGGATCTCCGGGCCTTGGACACTAGTTTAAGAAGCGCATCCTTGAGGGGGTAACCTTTCAGTTAGCAACTTCAACTAAGACTAGGAGTTCCAAGAATTCTATGGAATTCTTTTTCCCTTCATTTGTGCACAATAAGAAGTTATGCCCAGCAGCATGCCTAGATTCTTACGTAGAAAGATCTAAAGCCTGGAGGGGAGTTGGCAATAGGCCCCAACCATTATTTCTCTCCTTCCAAGCTCCCCATAAACCAGTGTCCTCGGCAACTATTGGAAGGTGGTTAAAGGATATAACGAAGGAGGCTGGTATTGATGTTGACATATTTAAAGCTCATTCCACTCGTGGGGCGGCAAGTTCAGCTGCAAGGGACAGAGGGGTCTCTATCCAAGAAAACTTACAAACAGCTGACTGGACCAGGGAAACAACATTCAACCGTTTTTACTATTGCCCGAACTAACTCACTCGGCAAAGCAGTCCTCCATGGTGAGTGCTTGCTTTAAACAGACCAATTAGTGAATTCGGAGTGCAACCTGCAATAGAATTGCAGATTGTACCAGGCTACATAGTAGCTGCTGAACAATCAGAATTCTATTAAGGTTGCACGAAGAATTCACTAATTCCCACCTCTCCCGCCTCTCTTAGAGTACTACTTTACCATAACTCTTTGCCTCTCTCTCTTCAGATGACTCGTCGAGAAATGACTAGGACTTATTCCGCTGACAAGTGCCTCTACGTTGGACTTTAATCATTGTCTTTATTCAAGCCTGTCTTTCGCTGTTGCCACTGAACGTTGTTTAGACTGATGCAAGCCACAGATACTGGCTTCAATGTTTATTCTGTGTTAATAAAGCATGTTTATTTTATGTTAATTTTTGCAAAGCTCAATACGGCCGGTGTGGTTGTGGCGCCCTGTGGCCTTATGGGATCGTGTTCCTTATTTGGAATAGTAATCTTCCTTTTTAGGAAGTGCTTTAAAATCGCTTTGTTTTAGAATATTATCTTGGCCAGACCAATTCGTGAATTCTTCTTGCAACCTTAATAGAATTCTGATTGTTCAGCAGCTACTATGTAGCCTGGTACAATCTGCAAATATCCTTTTGATTACTGATATGAGAAGCTCTGTATCTCGTGGAAAGAACAAAACATGACACAATATGATGCCTTAAATATTAAATAATTACAAATGTTTCGTTTTACAATTTTCCTTCAAAGAATTCTCAAATTGTTTCTTATTATTAATTTTTCTCTCATAGGTCGGTAAATTATAATCGTCCGCGTGAGTGTAGTCCTGAGAAGGACTGTTTGTGGTGACATTGACTGACGTTTCGACAACCTGAGCGGAAATCATCATCAGAGTCGAATGAAATGTGAATCGTATTCTATTTACACCGGTCTTACCGGTACTCCTTTAAGTTATGGGAATCTGGAGGCCACATGGGTGAAATCATTTCACCCTTGGCAGCTACAGAAAACAACACCCTCAAAACTCTGAAGCACTCAAACCGCCAGATACCCAAACTAAAAACGAACCCAAGCTCATGAACAAGGCACACGGGATCTAGCACAAAAACCCAAAATTAGAAACAAAAAATTAATTACGTACAATGCCGAAAAAATATTGTAACAAAGGATGAAGCCTCTTAGATAAGCCTTCTAAAAAGGCAAACAATGGCCTCAAACAATGACAATGGCCTCAAACAATGACAATGGCAAATGAGAAATAAAACGCCACGAGGAACAGACTGATAAATCAAAGATTTACATTGTGGACTGGTAAAGAAGCGCCCGTATAGATAAGAGAAGCGCAAGGAAACAGCAAACAAGACGACACGAGAACCAAAATAAAACCCGATTAATCTTGCGAGAGAGCAGAAGCCTTTAGGTCCTTCTCAAATAAAAACAAACAAACAAACAAACAAAGGAATGTGAAAATAGTAAGAGGAGCAAAATAAAAGCCACGTACATTCCGTGAGAGAGCAGAAGCCTTTTGAACCCGCTCAAGTAAAAACAAAGTCATATGCAAACAGCAAAGAAATACGTCACGGGGAACAAAATAAAAGCCAATTCACATCTCGTGAGAGAGCAGGAGCGTTTTAAGCCTGCTCAAATAAAAACAAACAAAGGCATATGCAAACAACAACAAATCGTAACGAGGAACAAAATAAAAGCCAATAAATCTCGTTACAAAGCAGAAGCCTTTTGGGCCTGTGACAGCATACCGGTATGCAAATAACAACATCTCATGCCGGAAAGTACATGAAATAAACATCAGCCTTGAAGCAAAAAAATTATAAAAGATATCAAGCTGGAAATATTGAATAAACACCGACCATGAGGCATCAATTTATAAAATTATAAAACATGGAGCCACTGCTACTCAGTACACGCTCTACACAGAGTCAGGAAACAAATTTCCGCGAAACAACTTCTGCTCTGGAGCCACATAACATATTGGCCCGATTTATACTAGAGACGGATCATCCGTCTGGGACGAACTTGGGCAAAGAACGGTAGTTCGTCTTATAATTCGTCTGTGTATAAATACGGGCTTTCAGACGGATCATCCGTCCAGACGAACTATCACGGTAGTTCGTCTTGACAGACGAACTACCGTGGATAATTCGTCTGGACGGATGATCCGTCTGTCTGTATAAATACGGGCAGAATACGAACTACTCAAAAATCAGGATCTCGTTACCTAAAGCCAGCGGTCGTCTTGCAGTGAAATACAAACTCAAGATCGGCAAGGTGACGATTTGACTTGTACCCATGCCTTTTCGTCACCCTTAGACGAATTATCCGCCTAGTGTAAATACGGGACGAACTACGAGACGCAACAATAGTTCGTATCATAGTTCGTCCCGTGTTTATACTAGATAGATGATTCGTCTTGACGGATGATCCGTCTGGACGGATGATCCGTCTCTAGTATAAATCGGGCCATTGACAAGGCCAGGGAACAATAGCTTTACCGAGATTAAGCCCCTGCTACTAGTACATGCTCGACAGAGTCAGGTAACAAGAATTGCCGCAAAACAAAACTTCTGCTCTGGAGCCACAGGACTAAAAAGACAACATAATGAACGAACTGTGTGAGAGTAATGAGGGCTTTACCTCGGTGTAAGAACTTGTGAAACTCACGGATGACGTTAAACAAAGGAAACAAAACATCTTAGAAAATACCGTACAGCAAAACAAAAGCTAACAAGCAAAGAAAATCTTGTCAGGTTCTTACACCGAGGTAAACCCATAATGAGAGTAGATGCAGGAGATGCGGGCACGCGGTATGACAAAATGTTAAAAGAAAGGATATTTACAAGACTAGGTGTAAAACAGGAGGGAAAGAAATTAAATGCCTACGGACTTAAACGCATGAAGAACAATTCTTGTCATCCCCTGAGCCGGGAATGGAAAAAGCAGAGGCTGATTTGATTTGCTGCACTTGAAACGCAAAACGGAAAACCCTGTCGAGAAGATTTTTGATATAACCTGAAAGACAAAAAATACGATATAAGAACAACGACAAGAAAACGCGGCTCAGGGGATGACAGTTTTGCGTGCCAGTAATCCGACAGGGAATTAGACTCCCTTACAAAACTATCATCCCAGGAGCGGCAGCAGAGAACGAAAAGAGGTAAACACAACAGAATGGTAACGCCAACAAAACAAAGTCAAAGCCAGAAGCACAGAACGTAAAACGCAAAGCAAATACTAACCTCAACGTAGGGAAACGTTGAACGAAGTATCGACCATGTGGAAACGGTTTAGGCAGCCGCGACAAACATACTTACCGACTGCATAGCTGAAAAAAAAATGTCTGGAAGTTTGGTGTTAAATATAATGAGCAAAAAATCAAAGCTAGAACGAAAATGGCAATGGGTGGAGGAGAGAAGAGGGGTTGGTAAGCACGTTTAATAAAGCCATGAAGAACCAAACGTGTCTTCTATCGAAATGATAATGAGTTCTATGCCTATGTCTCTCTTATACTCACTTGGGTAAGACCGCTGTAAATCGTCGGTAGATGTTATAAGTCTCTGGTCGTTGTCCTGATTAGTCGACGATCTCGTGATCGTGATCCTCTAAAACCTTCACATTTTACAATGTAGAGAGAAATGCCGTGCGTTTTTCCAATATTTATAATTTCAAGACACTTAAACACAACTCATCCAAACTGCTTATCAATTTTTTTCAACACTGAGGATGAATTCCTCAACTATGCCAATATAATACGTTCCTATCGTGCTGTTTACAGTCCTGAAAACTAACATCAACGGTTAAATTTGTTGATCAAAGGCTAAACTTTCACCAATCAAATAAGGCTAGGGCACAGTTATGTCCTGAACGACTATTTGTGTTGTTCTGTAAAAAAAGTGCAAAGACAAACTTTTCATTAGCAAATAATTCATTTTCATGGATGTCATTTATTCCAACCTTAGGCACTAAATATAACCCTAGGCACTAAATTATAACGATAACGATTGGCTTATTTTGGTTTTAATTTTAACTAGTCATCTAGAAAACGTATGCATCCAAAAAGTCTGTTCTTAGTGACAAAAACCGACCCAAATGAAAAGCTCATCAACGGATAAGAGGACTACAATGTACAAACAAAACTTGTGGCTTTCTTCTGTCCATTTTGCACGGTTTGTTATGGAGAGCAAATTTGTCAACTCCCACATGGCTTACTAAGTTCAGCTGGTTTTACGTCACTGCATCTGTAATCACAGGGTCATAGGTTCGAATCAGGTTCAAGCCTGGGATTTTCAGCCTTGTTTTGTTACAAGAGGTGTTAAGAATGGCAATTCTCATACGTCAAACAGAAGGCACATATGATATTATTGTTAACATTAGAAAGGATTTAAATTGAGCGTTGAAATTAATTCGCGTCCGCTTTGGTTTTTCTTTATCATGGTCTGTCATCAGTTAGAAATTCAAAATTGCAAATTTTTTGTTGGCTAGATTCGTTACTTGTTCACATGTATTTTCTCCGTGATCTGATTGGTGTTCTTTGCGCTTGCTGTGATTGGGCAGAGTGATAGTGGATTTAGTTTTACGGCACTCAATATCCCGTGAAACGGAAATAAAGTACAACATTTTAATTTTAAAAAATATATTCTTGCGTTTCGTAGGGACTTGTATAAAAATGCTATCACATCCCTACCTGGCAGAGTTTTTGCCAACATGACTAATCTGAGGACCCTGTGAGTAATAAGAATTGACTCTTTTAAACCCTTTATATGCCTCCCCCAATTGGAAAACAATAAAAACAAGTTCAGAAGCGACCGAATAAGGGGGTATAGTGTACAAAGAAAACAAGTCTCTCTTTCTGTCCATTTTGCAGGGAATAATAGGAGCTAGCACATAAATCCCACATTCCCACGACGAGAAAGAAAAACAAATTGGTCAAGAAAAGGACGCACCAGTCACCTAAATTGTTAACGAATGTCTTATTTTCGTTTTTGATTTCAATAAGTCACCTGCTTGAGGGATGCGTCGTAATGACGGCACGTAGTGAGAAAAATTTCAAAAAGCAACTCATTCTAAGAAAAGTTATTCAGATAAAGGATTACTCATGCACTAAACAAAAGAGGCGGCTCCCATCTATTTGTCTTTGATTCTCTGGTATACTAAGGAGCTCGGGCATAGGTCGCTCATTCCCACAAACAGAAACAAAAGCGAGTTGGTCAAGTAAAGGATTCACAAGACACCTAAATTGTTAACCAATGATTTATTTTCTCTTTAATTTCAATAAGTGATCTGTTTGAGGTGAACGTCCTAATGAAGGCATGTAGTGAGAAAAATGTCGAAAAGCAACTCAGTCTAAGAAATGTTATTCAAATGAAGGGTTATACGTGCACTAATGATCTCGCACAAAAACCAGCTCCCACATAGCTTGATAGCTCAGGTGTTAGGACACTTCACCGGTAATCGCAGGGCTTCGAATTTCGTACAAGCCTGAACTTTCCAGGCTTCTTTGCGGCAATTGTTGATATGCATGCATTTCCTTAGCTCTTGGAGTGTTTGCCAAGCTGACTAATCTGCAAGAATTGTGAGTGATGAGATTGCAATTGATCAGACTGTTTGGATGTCCCCCTCATTAGAAAACAATTAGACCACAAGGTCCGACCGGATTGAATGTTGAGTGTTGATGTTGAATTTGTTTGGCCTTCCTTAAGACTGGAGAGAAGCTACAAAGGACTCACACGCCAATATTTATTACAAACAAGAAAATTTCTTGCTCAAAGAACAAACTTAAGCACTTAATTCTGCACGGAATTCGTCCGCTTTTGTTTTTCTCTGTCATACGCTGTCATAAGTTAAAATTAAAACTTCAGATTTTGGTTGGCTACTTGTTTACATCTACTTGCTACTTGCTACTTGTTTACATCTATTTTCTCCGTGATCTGATTGGCGTTGATTGCCCTTCCTGTGATTGCACCGAGTGATTCCTTTGCTTTTAGCTTTACGACACTCAATTCCAGTAGCCCGAGTGCCTTATAAGAATCCTTCTGGAAGCCCATGACACTGAAATCTTTTCTGCGCGGAGATATGACATAAAACGGAAAACCAAGTGCATTTCAACATTTTAACCTAAGGAAAACATATTTTTGCGTTTCGTAGGTATTTGGAGAAAAATGCTATCACATCACTACCTCGCGGAGTGTTTGCCAACATGACTAAGCTAGGAAACCTGTGAGTGATATGAATTGACTCTACCAAACTCTTTGTAGGCCTCACTAAAACAATTGAAAACAAGTTTGAAGGATATTGAATTGTTTGGCCGGGCCGTTCAAGTGGATGAGATCTCTGGCCTTTTCAAAACAGAGCCAAAAGAGCTACTGGTACTCAAGAGTGCATGGAGAATGCATGGTTGTAATGCAGCAGTCACCAAGACTTTAAAAACTAAGAAATTAAGGTCCGACTAAATTGACTCGCATAATGAACGCAAGTGCTAGGCATATTTACTGCGCGCCTAAGTTTTGTCGTATCACCCCAATTCTTATGGAGTTGCACTGGTTGCCAGTGCGTGCGCGCATTGAATTTAAAATTCTTCTTATTACCTTTAAAGTTATTAAGGGTCTAGCTCCTAAATATCTTTCTGATTTAATAGCAATTTTTACCGTCTTCAAATTATGATCTACGTCGTAATAGCAACGGAATTCTCCTAGGGAGAAGCACATTGAGAACAAAGAAAACAATGCGTGACTGCACGTTCGAGATTGCAGCACCAATATTATGGAATAGTTTGTCTTTATCGGTTAGACAAGCAGATACTATCGACAATTTTAAGAGACCACTTAAGACTTATTTATTTACTAAGATGTATCATTAATTTATCATATTTTGCTTGTTTTTATCATTATTTTTATAATTGTACATTCATTTTACAAAAGTATTGAACATGACATTATTGTGATGAAAAAACATGGGATATGGTTTTATTTATTTCTATTTAAAATATAAACATATCGCCATAATAAATTAGTTATTTTTAATGAAGATTATAATGCGCATATGATTATATTCATAGAATATGCGCACTATAAGTGATAAATATTATTATTATTATTATTATTATCATTATTATTATTATTATTATTATTATGCTACTCTTACTCAATACTGGAGAGTAGCTGCAAAAGAACCAACACCAAATTTCTTCAAAACAAGTTCGTTAAGTGACCAAAATTGTTAACGATTGCTTTATTTTATATTTGAGCAATTGATCTGGATTAAGTATGTGTCCTTATAAAGGTTGTTCTTAGTGAAAAACATTTCGAAAAGGGAATCAAATAAACATCGCTTCATCGGATAAGGGGCTTAATCTGTACAAACAAAACTCGCTGCTTTCTTCGGTCCATTTTGCACCATATCTCTCTGATTACACAGCAACGTATCTTGTCAACGTTTTTTCCCGATCGGTTTCGGAACTAGTTTTTCACAGGAAAGGAACCATGTTCCAGTAAGGATGTGAACAGCAAAAAAAAAAAATACAGAAAGTTAACGTGCTGATATGACTTTAATCCTCCGTTACGAAATGTGCGATGTTTAATTTTGGGGCTCACAGATTTAACAATAACGTGTTGATGACACGAAAAAATTTCATGAATGACACGGATTAACGTTATAACCAGAGCAAATAATATCCAGACTGGTTTGGTCAGCACATTACTTGAGACTGTTTGGACCAAAAAACAAGATAAGGAAATTTTTAAGACCGTTTCAAAAAGTCGGACTTTTTATATTATAGGACATTTTTTAAACAAAGATATATTTTGTAAAAAAAGCTGCATTTTTTCCTAAAGTACAGTTTTTACATAAAACGCTGCTCTTTTAAGTAAAGATGCAGCACCTTTAAGTATAAAAACCTCTTTTTTACAAGGTATGTACTTGTCAAAAAGCTATCTTTATACTGTCCTTATTAAGCGTCCCTTCCTCCCACCCCCTTGCCAAGCGGAGCCGTCTTTAGTTTTGCTGTAAAAAATGCAACTTCGCATTCCTTTGGTAGGTTCTCAAAGGTCACGGATGATTGATTGGTTTGTTAGTGATATAAGTTGGGACTGGACGGGGGGCGTGGGTTGTATTCTTGGGAATATATGTAGCCGTAAGTGGTTGATACCATGTACGGCTTTGTACGTTTTTCCCGCGCGAGACACGTTTTTGTGTTGAGTTTGGATTTTATCGTTGGTTTTTAGCGCTATTATTAGCGTTATTTTTAGCGTTGAATGTGTCTAAGACCAAATCTTTTGAACCAATGAGGTCAGTCTTCATGTTTTGTGAAATCGTATGGTGTTGGAGGTTTAACTCGCAACAGAGGCTGAATAATTGCGGTTTCTGCGACATCGTTTGCACTTCCGTCTGTGCTGTCTGTTCGTATTTTTGCAAAACCTTGGTGGAGGGGGCGAAAAAGAAGACTTGCGAAGAGGAGCCAATTCATGGAAAATTTTAGGCTTCTTTCTGACTATTAACCTCATCTTATGCTGCCGAACAGGTCCCAAGAATATTTAACATTACCACACGAAATGTGCTTCCATACATGTTTTTAAAATCATGATTACAAATGTCAAGTACAAACACTTGAGTACAACTTTGTAGAAAACGTTCTTATCTTAAATGGACTGCATTGCATAACAACTTCAACCGAGTTATTTGGCAATCACTTTTCCACTAATAGTCACGTACACATGGAAGAGGTAATACGGCATGCTTACGCCAGCTTTTTACTTCTGTTAAGCGTGCCGGGCGCCCTATCGAGTGCATGCCGTCATGCAAGTAATCACTTGCTTAAGAACGTTTAAACGATCAATTTAAATAAGGAACCTTAGCTAGCCTGCGTATTACGCACCTGACGAGAGAGGATCAGGCGGCCCTCTCGAAACAGAATTGTAATGCATATATGTCAGCATAATAATTTTTCTTTTTATGTAATCTTTCCACTTAGATAGGTCCACTAGAGTAGAGCACTCTACGAGTTAAGGAAAAAAAATCTTCACTTATATATTTTATATGCGACTCAACTTTTGTAATCATGAAGCCATATGTACATTCATGGCCATTCCGTCGCACCATGATTCATGTTAAATGCTTGAAGTGTCCTTGAGCACTCATGCATTAACATACTGGCGAAAATGGCTGACTACCGTCCCACTAACTCTTCACCTTTAGACCCTCTTTTTTGTGAGGCTTCAAGTAAAAAGGATGTACTTTCATGGATATTTTTCCTCACTTTTAACACTGGCAAGAAGCAGAACTCGGATTGACTGTTATCATGGGAGAAATTTGATCTCAAGTCGTAAATATATATGGCCGCGAGTTTGTCGTTTTCTCGATAATCATTACGTGTTTTTACATAATTGGAGTGAAGACATTCCTTTTAATAGTTCTACATGGAAAGAAAAAGACCTGAAGAATACTCGAAGGCGCATATAGAAGAAATTGGAGAACTTTATGGTGGCTGAACAAAGTTTTCTTGTACCAGTCCAATGTGTTATTCATCGTTATTTTCAAACCAGTGGCAGTGTGGCAGAAATGGGCAAGATGCATATTCAGCTAAGAGAGATTACATTTTGGTATGTCTTATTGGGCTAAGTACCGTTGCTATGGCAGTCATGAGATTTTTTCCATCATTTGTCTCTAGACTCATTTGTCTCTAAACTCAGAAAAATACTGGCTTATTGACACTGGTCTCGTGAAATTTTGACAGAGAGATATTTTATAATTTTAAAATGTTTTGCATTTTAACGTTTTTCTCAACATGTCCTCCGTCAGATTTCAATTTTTGTTTCTAGGCGAGTTACCCGTGTACTGTGTTTTCCACCAGATTTCATGAAATTCCAGTGAGCAGTTTCGTAGACATTAGTCTCATTTTTCTGGTTTACTGAGCATGCGTTGCACTTCACTGGGTCCTCGATTCATACAAACAATCACAGAAAGGCGTGGTATTTTGCAATAGTATTAGCTATAAGAAAAACAAGAGTTTTTCAAACATAGCACACTGTTTGATAGATACGCTTGCACAAAATAAAATGATCACCGTACAGGCGCTTAGTTTCTTTTTCGTAAGGAGACTCACAACAGGTTTTTTTTTCTGGCTTGGACTTTATTTTTTGAGATCAAAATTTCGCATAGAAGGCAAACTTCGATTTCCTTGATACAAAAAATGTCATTAAGCGTCTGACTAGATTTCGAGATTTTACAAATCTTTTCAGTGCAAAATCTCGATGTCCGAGACATGACCATTTGAATAACTGTTACAATATTTGCATTACTTTATTTATATTTCATGTGTCTGCACGACTGCACATAATGAGAAATATTCATCGCACGTGAATGACAGTCAGTGTGACAGTGAAGTAGACGAAAAGCAAGTGTGTAGAGTACATTCATTCATTCATTCATTCATTCATTCATTCATTCATTCATTCAATAAAACCCTTGTTCAGAGAAAGTTAATAACGACTGCAACTTGACTGAGATTCAGTCTTCTCTTCTCATGCCAGAAATGATTCATAAGCCGGCGATTTTCTCGAACGTCAAAATTATTATTTTTCGAATTATTATTCTAACGGTATGCAATTTAACAGAAAACTCTATAAGAGCACCTAAGAAATATTTCTATCTTTTTACGAACTTTTTGACTGATTTTTGCTTCATGTTAGCAGTTTTTAAATATCAATATCTTAAAATCGCAGCCACTTAGGAAGCTCAAGGTACATTAAGAATGCTATCATAAAATATATTTGAACTGAAAAGAGAAAGTATCTAGTTTTATTTTTCTTGAAATATTGAGTGGATGAAATCCTTTAAAAAAAAGAGCTACTGTACTTATACTCAAGACTGGAGAGTGGCTGCAATACTCCAGACGCCAAGACGTTTAAACACAAGAAATTAAGGTCCCATTGATTTGATTGAGCTGAATGTTGTTTAATTTGTTTGGCCGCCCTATTGCATCGTAAGAATCCTTCTGGAAGCCCATCTGCACTGAGATCATTTTTGTGCTAGGATATGACCGTGAAACGGAAAACCAAGTACAACATTTTAATCCATTTTATCTATTTTTAATCTATTGCCAACCTGACTAATCTACAGTGGCTTTGGGTAATAAGAATTGTCTCTATCAAACTTTTTATGTGCCTCCCTCATTAGAAAACAGTTGAAAACAAGTTTTCTTAAGGCCGCGGGTGACAAGCTGCTCATGAATAAATTTATAAGGCAAAATTTTGGTGGAGGTCTTACGCTAAAAGACTTTATATCTTAAACGCTTGAGAGCCGATTCAGTTGAAACTTAACAGAGAGCTTGAGGAATGGTAGAAGTGCAACAAGGTTGTTTTCTGTTTGATGTATTGCACTTCTTTTTGATGCTGTGAGCTCCCAAAGATAAGATTTCGTAAAACACTACTCCGTGTTCAAGTTTTCTCATCGTGGAGAAGACAACACTTTTGATTGCACTTCACAACAGAGGCCGATTATGGGATTTCGAGTTCCATTGAAAGTTGTAAGCTTTTAAATGAGTAAAATCGTCCTTGTTTTATTTTGAAGCCTTCAATATTTTGTTTAAAAGCCTGTTTGAAAAAATTGCTTCTGTTGTGACAATCTACAATACGCCTAGTTTGTCTGCCTGTTGTGTCAGTTCAGGAAATTCTATATCTGCGCTATATTTTTGGCCACAAAAAAAATTGGTGGTTTTAGGACTTCCGAAGGCTTACCAAATAAACGTGACTGTTTAAGGTAAGATTATGCTAATTATGTAAATCAAATTCTAGCAGCTATTTAGTCCAGTTCTGGCCCCTCTCTCTGTCACGCAACGCTCCGCTCTCGCAGAGAGAGGGTCCAGGGACATTTGTCTGCGCATGCTCGTAGTTTTAGCTAGTTTCCTAGCTAATTGCTACTGCGTATGTACAACGAGATAAGACGAATAAGAAAACCGAGAAGGGAAGGGAAGCGCTGGCGGACGATTTTTTTGTGCGGTCGGCAAAAAGAAAATAATATTTCCCGAATTTGATGGTGTTTGCTCCATGTTTGGTTAGTTGCACTGAGCGATTTCCTCTTGCAGTTCAGATTATTTTTTCAGAAGAAACAGTTGCTGCGAGCGTTACATGAATTCTTGAAGTACTGAGAAACAGAGGAGTTGTAGTCAATTCAAAAACGCTGGATACGGGAGCAGAGAGAAGGCTAAGGCTTGAGTAATTACGAGGACTAACTGCCAATTTTGTGGTATTTGCTGTTGGTCAAAACATTTTGCTCAATCTTTTTTGTAACGCTGTAACTAAAAACCTAAATGTTTTTGGAATTTTACCAACTGGCAGTCTTCCAACTGCTTCTTTATAGGTTAGTTAAAGAAGAATATATATGAAACTTTCAGAACGTTATACAGTTGTAATTGTTGTGCCTTTGCATCAGGAATGATTCAGAGTGTTTTCCATCGGCGTTGCAGACGAACGCGCATATTTAATGAGCTCTCTATAGTTTATTCGCTCACCTCTCGAAACTTGCAAAATTCGCATGCATACTATGTTGTTTCCAAAATCAAAAGTAAGGCAAAGAAAATTTAAATGCGCCAAAATATTGTCGAAAACTTCCGGGGAAAACTACTCCTTGAGCGAAGTGGCAGATGTTGTGCCCGGGTGTTGTGAAACAATCTCATTTGCATCGGGCATATTTAATGAGCTTTCTCGCCTTCTTCGTTCTACCCTCGAAACTTGTCTAAATTCGTTTCAAAACTCTATTCCTTTTCTCTCTCGAAGAAATAAAACTAATGAAAGTGTAGACATGCCACAGACATTCTAATCCGCCAAGTTAATCTTGAACTAAACTTGAAAAGTTTTCCGAGTGTTGCCAACCTCACTCGCTACAAATATATTTTCAGTCGGGTGAAATCAACATCCTGCGCTCTGATCCGCTCTGATTGGTTTAGTGGGAGCATGCGCAGACAATTGTCCCTGGACCCTCTCTCTGCGAGAGCGGAGCGTTGCGTGACAGAGAGAGGGGCCAGAACTGGACTAGCAGCTATTGTGCACTGTCCAGAAAAGAACAATACGTTGGAATTGAGAGATAGCAAATATTTGGATTGAATAATATAAGCGTTTCTGAAGCTCTACGTTAGCTGTAAGAAGTAGCATTTTAGTTTGTTTTGTTTTGTTGGAAAACTTCTAAAAAGTTGCTATTAACGTTTAAACGAAAATAAAGCCAGTCTTCGACAAGATTTTTTTAATTTAAAATGCTTTAAGGCCGCGGATGAGAGACAAGATCATCAGTATTCATTTATTTAAAGCGTATGCACGAAGTGCGACGAATGATGGCGACATTGAACGAAATATTCATGAGTAAGCTCTGCAGTATAAAATCTTTGGTTTATGCATCAATGATTGCTCGTGCGTTTCATCGCGTGGCAGGAAGTATTGTGCATTTTAAGTATTGTTAAATAAAAATTTTCATAATAACAATAAAAATAAATGCGTTAAGCGCTCGCTTGTTGTATCTGTACCATTCTTTTTATTCTCCATCTGTTAGTTGAAACGTTAATTGCAACTTTTTAGAATTTTTCCAGCAAAACAAAACAAATAAAATAAAATGCTGTTTCTATCTTTATCTCGAATATTTATCAACACCACCAGTTTTGTGTCCAATATTTATCAACATCTGGGTCTTTCGTAAGTGGAACTCCGTGAAGTTTTTTCTGTGTATATACACACTGCTCCACAGACTGGAAAATAATAAAAGAGTTCGATTTCGTCGTTCTTTTTGGTTTTAATTAGTGTTTAATTCTACGTTTAAGCGGAAAAAATCCGCTTTGAAAATTTCGATAGTAAAATTCTCTTTCTATTTTGTGTGTGGTATAAATATTAATTGGTTCAGCACCAATGCTTTTTTCTTTCGTTTATTTTCGACGGAAAACACACGATTTTTTCAGAATGCATGCAACCTATTGTTTGTTTCTGGAGTGTAAACAATAGCTTCTTAATTTTTATATCCATAATTTGCATAATAAAATATTCTTGGCTTAAACACTCGTGTTTCTTCGATAAGCCTTCGGAAGCCGTAAAACCACCAATTTTGTGTCCAAGAATACAGCACGGATATAAAATTTCCTGAACTGACACAGCAGACAGGTAAAATAGGTGTGTTGTAGGTTGTCACGACAGAAGCACTTTTTTAAAACAGGCTTTTTAACAGAATTTTTAAGTCTTCAAGTTTAAACAAGGACGATTTTACTAATTTAAAGGCTTACAACTTTCAGTGGAACTTGAAATCACAAAATCGGCTTCTGTTATGACACAATAGAGGTTTTAACTGATCAATTAGTGGCAAAATCAAGAAGCGTTGTCTTCTCCACGGGAAGAAAACTTGGACACGGAGTCATGTTTTACTAAATCTTAACTTTGGAAGCTCAAAGCATCGCAAAGAAACGCAATTTATCAAAGGAAAAACAATATTGTTGCACTTCCAACATTCCTCAAGCCCTCTATTAAGTTTCAACGAAATCGGCTCCCAAACGATCAAGATCTAAAGTTTTTTAACGTACGACCTCCACCAAAATTTTGCCTTATAAATTTATTCATGAGCAGCTTGTCACCGGCGGCCTTAAAGTCAAAAGATGTTCGTGGCACACGATTTAACGTACGTGCAATTATTGATTCAGAAAGTGAAAGTTTTCTGAAGACCTTGTTCATGAATATTTCGTGCCATGTCGCTACCATTCGTCGCACTTCGTGAATACGCTTTAAATAAATGAATGCTGATGACATACTTTCTCACCCGCGGCCTTAAGGACTGACCGAACTGAAGGATATTGACTTTGTTTGGCCGGGCCGATGAAGTGGGTGAATCTCTGGTCGTTTCAAAACAGAGCCAAAAGAGCCACTTGTACTAAAGACTGGAGAGTGCTGCTTTGCACCAGTCACCAAGAATTTAAAAACACCAAGCTCCCACATAGCTTGATAGCTCAGATGTTAGGACACTTCACCGGTAATCGCAGGTTCATGGCTTTGAAACCCCGTGCAAGCCTGAACTTTTCAGGCTTCTTTGTTACAATTGTTGATATGAATGGCAGTCCTTCGTAGTTAATTCGCGTCCGTTTTAGTTTTTCTTTATCATACACTGTCATTAGTTAGAAATTAAACCTTGCTGAATTTGCGCTCGCGCTTGGCAAGAGTTATTACTTTATAAGAATCCTTTTGAAATTAATAAAATACATGTTCTTTGTTCACCCCCGGCAAGTGATTGCGGGCAAGCAAAAGCGAGCACGCAGACCTAATCTTGGAGGTGGTGGTCAGCGGCACTTACTTTAACTATATATATATAGTCGAGTTGGAGTAAAATATGGACACATTCTTGGCATTTCTTTGGAATTCCAACTGGTATGAATGGTGTGTGAGCGAAGGCCCTGGTGTTGAGTTCAAGGTCCGTTTTGGAACTCGCGCAAAAGATTTTCCTTTATACAATTATCGTAAGTTAAAGAACTGTTGTACAGAATAACTGAATTAATCCGTCGCTCTATATTTATTTTCAATGCTAGCGCACAAAGAAAGCTCGGTTTCGCCGAGTCAACTGATTGTTTCCAACGAGCGGTGAAATTATAATTTCAGCGGCATGAATTTTAATACTAGGTACCCGACCCATGAAAAATAATTTCTCACGGAATATTATATGCTTGAAGCTAAAGAATCTCTCTACCGAGACTCCGAATTAGTTTCATTGTGAAAAGAGAATTTACGACTCCAGAATGCAGCGTAAACGAATGCATATTTCTGCTCAGCGAAAATTAAGAGTCTTCGTTCGCTTATAAAGTGATAAACTTTCAACAATTCTGCCGTGAAAATTGATATCTCCGCGAATATGTACTCTATCGATCTGGATGAAATGAATAATTGGGTTTACCTCGGTGTCAGAACCACACAAGATTTTCTTTGTTTGTTAGCTTTTGTTTTGCTGTACGGTATTGTTTAAAATGTTTTTGTTTCCTTTGTTTTACGTCATCCGTGAGTTTTACAGGTTCTTACACCGAGGTAAGCCGAATAATAGTAAAATTAAACCAAACTTACCTTAAGTTGAAGTTTGATTGAAATTCTATCACGTGACTTTGAGAGGGAGGAGATCACATGAGATAGCACAGCGCATGCGCCAGATCCTTATTTAAAGAAGTGGGGTGTGACAAGTAGGAACATGTGCAACCCACACTAGTGTAAATGGATACTGCAGTATGTATCCCATTGGACAATGCCCTGAGTGGGAGGGAACAAAGGGCGGGCATGTGATCTCCTCCCTCTCAAAGTCACGTGATAGAATTTCAATCAAACTTCAACTTAAGGTAAGTTTGGTTTAATTTTACTATTCTATCACGTGACTAAGAGACAGGAGATCCCATGAGACTTTAAAGCCTTGGAACACCCACACAAGAAACAAGAGATGTGTGGATGAAATAACCACTGTATTTAATCTATAGTCCACCTACGTCAAAGCATGGTGTATGACTGGGCTAACAAAACAGGATAACTGTAACAACGATAGGTCGTAATCTGTAACAACGATAACAAAAGATCTGGCTAAAATCTGGCTACAGGCACATCAAAGTAAAGAAACTACTTTGACAAAATGGCAGATGCCATAATATTGTTAGCAGGTATAACAGGCTTATCATAAAACGTCCGAAAAGTCTCTGCTGAGCTCCAGCCCCCTTCTCCTTTGCTTTAGGTGCAGCAGCTGCTCTTGTTCTGTGGGGGGAGAACTTGTGAGAGTCAATCCCAGAGCTTTCAAGCACACTCTTGGCCCATCGTGGAATAGTATCCCTTGATACTGCTCGGTGTGGTCTTACATAACTGATGAATAGGCACTGTTCACCATTTCGAAGGCCTTGAGTGCGGTCCAGGTACTCTTTTAGGGCAGTCAGGGGGCAGATTCTGGTATCTTGTTTAAATCCAGAGATTGTGATACTGGTAGATGAGTGTCCTGGCTTACTTGTTTTAGTATGGTCAAGTATTTGGAACTGACAGAAGGATTCTGTAAGCTTCACAGCTGAAAAAGTCATCAAGTGTATTGATTGCCCCCTCTGGCCTGTGTCTAGTAACAGCAACATCAGTACTTTCAATGTCAAATCTTTCAGTGACAGTTCTTTCACAGGATGTAAAGTACTAAGATAGTCAAGAACTTGAATAGATAGTCAAGAACATGAACATGAATAGCGTTCCATGGCACGTTATTGAAAACGAGGAAGACATCGACGACGCTGTGTTTATTTGGAATCATTTGTTCTCTGAAATAGCTGACCTGCATGCGCCTGTAAAAAGGCGAAGAATACGAGGTGTTCCGTTGCCGTGGTTGAATGATAAAACCAGCGAGGCGATGAAGGATCGTGATTTTCACCATCGTAAAGCTGTGAAAACCAAATCTGTTTTTCACTGGGCTTGCTATAGGAAGCTAAGAAATAGGGTCAATCGCGAAGTCAAGGCAGCAAAATCCAGGTATTATTGTGACTTGATTCTAGAGGCAAAAGGGGATTCAGGGAAGATCTGGCAGGCGGTGAATGAGGTGTCTTCGCGTAAGACTAAATCCTCGAGCCCACAACGTATCGTAGTTGATGGTGTTGAACACACCACTCCAGCCTCTATTGCATCCGTGCTTAACTGTTATTTCGCATCCATTGGCAGAAGTCTTGCAAATAAAATATCAGCTGCTGCTATGTTCCCAGTCAGATCGGCCACGAAATAACAGTCTTTCTCGCTCTATGAAGTTGATGAGGAAACAGTACTCAAGCATCTGCTTTCTCTGAAGACAAATAAAGCTATTGGCTTGGACAACATCAGTGCGAGACTTTTAAAGTGTGGCGCGCGTGCTATTAGTCCCTCGATCACCAAGTTACTGAATCTCTCTATTCGCACTGGCTATTTTCCTGAAATATGGAAATGCTCGAAAGTGGCTGCACTTTTCAAATTTGGAGATAGGACAAATGCGTCAAATTATCGCCCAATTTCTATTCTGCCAACAATGAGTAAAATACTGGAAAAAGTCGTCCATTCTCAATTCTATGACTTTCTGAATTCAAATAACCTCATTTCAAGCAAACAATTTGGCTTCCGTTCCAAGCTGTCTACAACTTCAGCTCTCACCAGTTTTGCAGATGAGGTCCTATTGCATATGGAGAGTGGAGAACTGTGCGGTGCAGTGTTCTTAGATTTGACCAAGGCATTCGATACCGTTGACCATAACATCTTGCTGTCTAAGTTGTCGGCTATCAGTGTCTCGCCCAGTACCCTACAGTGGTTCAAGTCTTACCTGAGTCATCGTAAACAGCGGACTGCCTGTGGTGATGCTGTGTCTGCCCCTCTCCCGATGACCTTTGGGGTGCCACAGGGGAGTATTCTGGGGCCCCTTCTCTTCTTGGTTTATATTAATGATCTTCCTCTGGCTATAAAGAATTGCGAGGTGACTTTGTATGCTGATGACACGGTCCTGTACTACTTTGCTAAGGAGCCACACCTGTTAGAAGAGGCACTGAATGATGATCTCTTGAAAGTTGCTCAGTGGCTACGTGGAAATAAGCTAACTTTGAATCTTACTAAGACGAAATCCATGATTATAGGCAGTAATAGAAAACTTGTTGGTATTTCCTCTTTCTCATTATCTATTTTTGACACTGATATAAATTCTGTAACTAGTTTTAAATATTTGGGAGTTATGTTGTCCTCAACTTTTACATGGTCTGACCATGTTGAGTATATTTCAGTTCATCTAAGGTTAATAAGAACCTTGGCCTTTTACGTAGGATTAAGTATTATTTACCTTATAATGCCCGGTTACTTTTTTATAACAGCTTAGTGCTACCTATTTTTGATTATACTGATTTAGTCTGGGGTGACAAGGACAATGTCTCACTAATGAAGGAATTGCAAATTCTGCAAAACAAAGCAGCTAAATTGATTCCTCGCGAAGCGAGGTTTATAAATTTGTCGCGTGGGGTTCGCGCGAGGATCGCTTAGGGCGGTCAAATCTCGATCTGCCCATATATATTTCGATGGTGTCCGCACAGTTGCCTAGCAACAAAACCAAATCGCGACCGCTGACAGTTGTGCACTCTCATGTTTCTTCGGCGTGTTTCTTCATTTCTTGCTTGCTTCGCTGCGTTCATTTGGGAGCTGATATGTTTATTCATCGTCTGTGAACAAGCAAGCAACGCCTGATTTAACAAGTGGCTGAAAATCCACTCCGGGGGAGATTTACAACTGAAACTCAGCGTGAACGCCGACTTGAAATTCAGCGCGAACAACGAAGGCGAAAGAGTCGACGACAAGAAAGCACGGGTATAGAACATCGTTTTCCGATAATAGCCTAGCGAAGACCAAAGCCATCAGCAGGACACAAACAGGAGACTGGAATGTCACAGGCGAGAAATCTTGGAACATACATAACGTAACTTAAATTTAGCTTGATAGCACAGCGCTGCGACAAAATGAAATTCCCCAACAACGGGAGAATCGATACAAGGTCTTCGAATATTATAACTCAGTCACACCAATTGAATAATACCGGTAAGAATGAACTCAGTGGCTACAAACTCTTCGAGAAAATGTGTGCTGAAACCGATCAGGACCGGTGACACCGACATGAAGTGCTTCGACAAAATGATTTTGTTATAGAAGCAACAAGAGGCGGGAAAAAACACACGATCATCAAAATACTTTTGCTAGAAATATACCTTTCCAACGGACGGTGACTGAACAGGTTGGCTCAAAATTATTTCCTCTCTCTACCATCATCTTTACTCTTGATGTACCAGTAATTATTATTAACGTATAATTACTTTTCCAAGTATGATCAAAATTACAGATTACACAAGAGAAATGAAATTATTCACAAAATAGGTTTCAGTTCCTCAAACAACTTGCATATTTGTGTATGAGCAGTAAAAAGAATTTAAATTTTAAGTTTAGGACGTTCCCGAAAAAATATTTGAAAGAAATAATTCATATTGGATCAGTAGGAATTTATAAAAGTTTATGTTTTCCGTTATGGATATAATTTGACCCTGTTAATAGTAAAAAAAATAAAATTCAGATGGATCAGAAAGGACAATTTCTGTTCACAATTTGGTTTGGAAATGCACTTACAAGTATTGCTCTGCCTGACAATTACCACTTTAAAATGTGTAGCGGGGATAGGTACATACCTGCATGTATTTGATGTGAAACAAACATTACTGCTTAAAATTAATTATTGATAATAATTTCATGCTACATACAGTGACCAGCATCACAGCTCTCCTCGCAGTGCACAAACAGGCACCAAATTCATGGGAATTAAGATCCTGATCACCTTCAACATGATTTGTCTATGTGAAAGTTTGTCTTACTTCTGAAGGTTTCACATGCTATAATCTACACTCACCCTTTCCCTTAATTAGCTACTCTTGCTTTTCACACCAATTGACCTCCCTAAGCCCCAATGTAAACCTGCAAATTCTCCTTACTGGTCTTCATACATTTCTTGTAGTACTAGGGCAGAGAACTTCTTTCTACTGACATTAACACTATTCATGTTTGGTGATCAATTCCTTAATTCTGATGACCTAATTAAAGCATTGTTATTGCAGGGAGATGCTGGTCACTGGGGCTTCAAGGGTTAATGTATTATATTATTGTGACAATTATCTAATCCAATTTCTATAGTATGTTGGGGAATGAATAAACATGCTACAACATCAATATGAAACTCTGTGCTTTGCTTGCCATTATTCTGTATTATTCTCATTTCAATTTTTGGGGAAAAATGGATAATTTTTTTAATGCACCACATCACTCTTCAGCAGTAAGAGACTCCTGCTACAGTATCTCAACCAGTCAAGGGAAATAATGTATTGTTTTAGTATTGACACTTGTCAATACCCAGTAAATAGAACAAAAACTGTACAACAGAATCCGAAGGAAATGGCCAGGTTAATGTTGGAGATAACAAGTTCCAATTGGAATTTGAACTGCATTTCTGATAACCTAATCTCACCCAACCAAAATAAACAGAAACACCACACATATTGTCTTGGACAACAGGTCCACAGCAATACAATACGTCCTCTCTAGAGAGCAATTTACCTTATGTCAGAATGAAGAGAGGTGTGGGGGGGGGGGGGGGAAGGGCTGAACGTATTTTCGTATACATGACAGAGGATTGGATGCAAGTTACATGGAAGCGAATGGGAACCAGAATGTCGATCTTAACTCCCAATTGGGGACCATTGTGGCCACCCATCCACACCTCCAGTTAAAGCAAAATTCTATCCCCTCCCCACCCCTATCGCTCAATTTTGTGGTGCACCCGTGCCTGAGCTTCGCGAGGTTCTGCGAGTCACGTATTTCTAGTATTAGATAGATCACTTCACTCCTCATCGACTGATGCTTTAACAGTCTTGTGATGGCTGAATCTCGAAGAACGTAGGAAATGTCATCGATGTATATATGCATACAAGTGTATTAATGGCCAACTTAATCATTCTTTGGACATTGTAAGAAAGAGTGATATGCACTCCTACAATACTCGCAATAAAGATACTATAAAGCTCCCCAAAATCAAATACAATTGGGGAAAACATCGTTCGCGGTACCACTGTTTCATAGACTTTAATGAGCTAGAGAGAACTGTAAGAAACTCAGCAAGTTTGCCAATTTTTAAGAAGTGTCTTTTTTCTGCTTTTTATAATTAAGTTTTTTTTTTTAATCCTTGTAGTGTATATGTTGTAATTATTTAGATATTTCGGTTTTAGCTCTAATTTATAGATTTTAATTGTATCATTATATAATATATATCTAGTGTTAGGACCTCTATGTAAACCACTTTTAGTGATGGAGCTTCCTAATAAAAGATTGTTATTATTAACTTTGGAAGATTCCCAAATGTCATCATACTTTAGTTGTGGCTTTCTCTTCTCAAAAACTCCTTTCATAAAACGGACGACCAATGGGTGAGAGCCACAATTGTCACAGTCTGAGATACGAAGGATAGAAGACAATGCAGAACGCGCAGTGTTCGGAGTGGAGAAACGATGACCTTTAGTATACAATCCCATTAGAAATTCTAGAGCATCACTGATCGGTGGTGAATAGTAATCAACTGACCTCTCACGACAAAACACGTTATTGAAAACGAGGAAGACATCGACGACGCTGTGTTTATTTGGAATCATTTGTTCTCTGAAATAGCTGACCTGCATGCGCCTGTAAAAAGGCGAAGAATACGAGGTGTTCCGTTGCCGTGGTTGAATGATAAAACCAGCGAGGCGATGAAGGATCGTGATTTTCACCATCGTAAAGCTGTGAAAACCAAATCTGTTTTTCACTGGGCTTGCTATAGGAAGCTAAGAAATAGGGTCAATCGCGAAGTCAAGGCAGCAAAATCCAGGTATTATTGTGACTTGATTCTAGAGGCAAAAGGGGATTCAGGGAAGATCTGGCAGGCGGTGAATGAGGTGTCTTCGCGTAAGACTAAATCCTCGAGCCCACAACGTATCGTAGTTGATGGTGTTGAACACACCACTCCAGCCTCTATTGCATCCGTGCTTAACTGTTATTTCGCATCCATTGGCAGAAGTCTTGCAAATAAAATATCAGCTGCTGCTATGTTCCCAGTCAGATCGGCCACGAAATAACAGTCTTTCTCGCTCTATGAAGTTGATGAGGAAACAGTACTCAAGCATCTGCTTTCTCTGAAGACAAATAAAGCTATTGGCTTGGACAACATCAGTGCGAGACTTTTAAAGTGTGGCGCGCGTGCTATTAGTCCCTCGATCACCAAGTTACTGAATCTCTCTATTCGCACTGGCAATTTTCCTGAAATATGGAAATGCTCGAAAGTGGCTGCACTTTTCAAATTTGGAGATAGGACAAATGCGTCAAATTATCGCCCAATTTCTATTCTGCCAACAATGAGTAAAATACTGGAAAAAGTCGTCCATTCTCAATTCTATGACTTTCTGAATTCAAATAACCTCATTTCAAGCAAACAATTTGGCTTCCGTTCCAAGCTGTCTACAACTTCAGCTCTCACCAGTTTTGCAGATGAGGTCCTATTGCATATGGAGAGTGGAGAACTGTGCGGTGCAGTGTTCTTAGATTTGACCAAGGCATTCGATACCGTTGACCATAACATCTTGCTGTCTAAGTTGTCGGCTATCAGTGTCTCGCCCAGTACCCTACAGTGGTTCAAGTCTTACCTGAGTCATCGTAAACAGCGGACTGCCTGTGGTGATGCTGTGTCTGCCCCTCTCCCGATGACCTTTGGGGTGCCACAGGGGAGTATTCTGGGGCCCCTTCTCTTGGCTACGTGGAAATAAGCTAACTTTGAATTTTACTAAGACGAAATCCATGATTATAGGCAGTAATAGAAAACTTGTTGGTATTTCCTCTTTCTCATTATCTATTTTTGACACTGATATAAATTCTGTAACTAGTTTTAAATATTTGGGAGTTATGTTGTCCTCAACTTTTACATGGTCTGACCATGTTGAGTATATTTCAGTTCATCTAAGGTTAATAAGAACCTTGGCCTTTTACGTAGGATTAAGTATTATTTACCTTATAATGCCCGGTTACTTTTTTATAACAGCTTAGTGCTACCTATTTTTGATTATACTGATTTAGTCTGGGGTGACAAGGACAATGTCTCACTAATGAAGGAATTGCAAATTCTGCAAAACAAAGCAGCTAAATTGATTCCTCGCGAAGCGAGGTTTATAAATTTGTCGCGTGGGGTTCGCGCGAGGATCGCTTAGGGCGGTCAAATCTCGATCTGCCCATATATATTTCGATGGTGTCCGCACAGTTGCCTAGCAACAAAACCAAATCGCGACCGCTGACAGTTGTGCACTCTCATGTTTCTTCGGCGTGTTTCTTCATTTCTTGCTTGCTTCGCTGCGTTCATTTGGGAGCTGATATGTTTATTCATCGTCTGTGAACAAGCAAGCAACGCCTGATTTAACAAGTGGCTGAAAATCCACTCCGGGGGAGATTTACAACTGAAACTCAGCGTGAACGCCGACTTGAAATTCAGCGCGAACAACGAAGGCGAAAGAGTCGACGACAAGAAAGCACGGGTATAGAACATCGTTTTCCGATAATAGCCTAGCGAAGACCAAAGCCATCAGCAGGACACAAACAGGAGACTGGAATGTCACAGGCGAGAAATCTTGGAACATACATAACGTAACTTAAATTTAGCTTGATAGCACAGCGCTGCGACAAAATGAAATTCCCCAACAACGGGAGAATCGATACAAGGTCTTCGAATATTATAACTCAGTCACACCAATTGAATAATACCGGTAAGAATGAACTCAGTGGCTACAAACTCTTCGAGAAAATGTGTGCTGAAACCGATCAGGACCGGTGACACCGACATGAAGTGCTTCGACAAAATGATTTTGTTATAGAAGCAACAAGAGGCGGGAAAAAACACACGATCATCAAAATACTTTTGCTAGAAATATACCTTTCCAACGGACGGTGACTGAACAGGTTGGCTCAAAATTATTTCCTCTCTCTACCATCATCTTTACTCTTGATGTACCAGTAATTATTATTAACGTATAATTACTTTTCCAAGTATGATCAAAATTACAGATTACACAAGAGAAATGAAATTATTCACAAAATAGGTTTCAGTTCCTCAAACAACTTGCATATTTGTGTATGAGCAGTAAAAAGAATTTAAATTTTAAGTTTAGGACGTTCCCGAAAAAATATTTGAAAGAAATAATTCATATTGGATCAGTAGGAATTTATAAAAGTTTATGTTTTCCGTTATGGATATAATTTGACCCTGTTAATAGTAAAAAAAATAAAATTCAGATGGATCAGAAAGGACAATTTCTGTTCACAATTTGGTTTGGAAATGCACTTACAAGTATTGCTCTGCCTGACAATTACCACTTTAAAATGTGTAGCGGGGATAGGTACATACCTGCATGTATTTGATGTGAAACAAACATTACTGCTTAAAATTAATTATTGATAATAATTTCATGCTACATACAGTGACCAGCATCACAGCTCTCCTCGCAGTGCACAAACAGGCACCAAATTCATGGGAATTAAGATCCTGATCACCTTCAACATGATTTGTCTATGTGAAAGTTTGTCTTACTTCTGAAGGTTTCACATGCTATAATCTACACTCACCCTTTCCCTTAATTAGCTACTCTTGCTTTTCACACCAATTGACCTCCCTAAGCCCCAATGTAAACCTGCAAATTCTCCTTACTGGTCTTCATACATTTCTTGTAGTACTAGGGCAGAGAACTTCTTTCTACTGACATTAACACTATTCATGTTTGGTGATCAATTCCTTAATTCTGATGACCTAATTAAAGCATTGTTATTGCAGGGAGATGCTGGTCACTGGGGCTTCAAGGGTTAATGTATTATATTATTGTGACAATTATCTAATCCAATTTCTATAGTATGTTGGGGAATGAATAAACATGCTACAACATCAATATGAAACTCTGTGCTTTGCTTGCCATTATTCTGTATTATTCTCATTTCAATTTTTGGGGAAAAATGGATAATTTTTTTAATGCACCACATCACTCTTCAGCAGTAAGAGACTCCTGCTACAGTATCTCAACCAGTCAAGGGAAATAATGTATTGTTTTAGTATTGACACTTGTCAATACCCAGTAAATAGAACAAAAACTGTACAACAGAATCCGAAGGAAATGGCCAGGTTAATGTTGGAGATAACAAGTTCCAATTGGAATTTGAACTGCATTTCTGATAACCTAATCTCACCCAACCAAAATAAACAGAAACACCACACATATTGTCTTGGACAACAGGTCCACAGCAATACAATACGTCCTCTCTAGAGAGCAATTTACCTTATGTCAGAATGAAGAGAGGTGTGGGGGGGGGGGGGGGAAGGGCTGAACGTATTTTCGTATACATGACAGAGGATTGGATGCAAGTTACATGGAAGCGAATGGGAACCAGAATGTCGATCTTAACTCCCAATTGGGGACCATTGTGGCCACCCATCCACACCTCCAGTTAAAGCAAAATTCTATCCCCTCCCCACCCCTATCGCTCAATTTTGTGGTGCACCCGTGCCTGAGCTTCGCGAGGTTCTGCGAGTCACGTATTTCTAGTATTAGATAGATCACTTCACTCCTCATCGACTGATGCTTTAACAGTCTTGTGATGGCTGAATCTCGAAGAACGTAGGAAATGTCATCGATGTATATATGCATACAAGTGTATTAATGGCCAACTTAATCATTCTTTGGACATTGTAAGAAAGAGTGATATGCACTCCTACAATACTCGCAATAAAGATACTATAAAGCTCCCCAAAATCAAATACAATTGGGGAAAACATCGTTCGCGGTACCACTGTTTCATAGACTTTAATGAGCTAGAGAGAACTGTAAGAAACTCAGCAAGTTTGCCAATTTTTAAGAAGTGTCTTTTTTCTGCTTTTTATAATTAAGTTTTTTTTTTAATCCTTGTAGTGTATATGTTGTAATTATTTAGATATTTCGGTTTTAGCTCTAATTTATAGATTTTAATTGTATCATTATATAATATATATCTAGTGTTAGGACCTCTATGTAAACCACTTTTAGTGATGGAGCTTCCTAATAAAAGATTGTTATTATTAACTTTGGAAGATTCCCAAATGTCATCATACTTTAGTTGTGGCTTTCTCTTCTCAAAAACTCCTTTCATAAAACGGACGACCAATGGGTGAGAGCCACAATTGTCACAGTCTGAGATACGAAGGATAGAAGACAATGCAGAACGCGCAGTGTTCGGAGTGGAGAAACGATGACCTTTAGTATACAATTCCATTAGAAATTCTAGAGCATCACTGATCGGTGGTGAATAGTAATCAACTGACCTCTCACGACAAAACGCGAGCCACTATACGATGTAACTTTTGTATTGTTTTTGTGTACTTGATCGCCATGAAGCCATGATGATGTCTGTGACCTCTGGTAGAACGTTAAACTGTCGGAAGGAGTTCCGGAGAGCGGACACACCATCAAGTTGAGCTCTTTCCACAGTGGGTGTGGCTCCTTCAAGGCTGGATGAGAGAGGAGTCTCTTGTCTGGGGAAAGTATCCATGGTTGGTTGTAAAGCAGTTGGAGAACAATGGGAAACCATGACTGTGTTGGCCATAAGGGTACTACCAATATTTCCTTGGCTTGATCCTGTGAAATCTTCTGCAGGCATCGTGGGATGAGAATAATTGGAGGGAATGCATAAAAATGATAAGCACCCCAGTTAACTGAAAAGGCGTCAATAAATGAGCAGCCTAGATCTGGTTTCCAGGAGCAGTATGTAGGCAATTTATGATTAAGCCTGGTTGCAAACAAGTCAATATTCAGATCGGGGTACTGGGATAAGATGTCCGTAAACACATTGCTATTCAAGGTCCACTCGTGCTTTAACATCAGAGAAATTGCGGCATCAGCCCTAACATTTAACTTCCCAGCTAGATGAAGAGTGGAAATCCAATTATCCCGCGTTATGGACCAATCCCACATTTTAAGTGCTAGGCAATTGAGCTCCAGAGATTTTGAGCCACCCATGTTGTTAATATATGCAACTGCAGTAGTGTTATCAAGGTGCAGTTGAATGTGGGCTTCTGTGAGCATGTCTCCAAATGACTTGAGGGCGAAAAATGCGGCCTCTAATTCGAGGGAAAATTCAGGGAAATTGGACACTAGGATACCAATTACCTTTGCAACGTTAAAAATAGGTGGGTTAATCATCATCAGAAGGTCACTGCATTCCTTAAAGGTCTTTGGAATTTTTTCCTGAGTTGGGGAAACTGTCATTTGCAATGAATTAAAAATAAAACCCAAAAATATGGGAGGGGGTGAGCACTGATTTGGTGGGGTGGGTATGAAACCCCATTCGACTAAACAGGCAAGCAGTGTCAGTGATATATTGTTGGCACTCCTCCACTGTGTCCCCTTGCAAGTATGAGTCATCGATATATCCTGAACTCAAATGACCCTTATTATGCAATGTGGAGTAAACTGGCTTAAGCAGTTTCGTAAAAATACGAGGTGCACTTGACAACCCATTAGGTAAACATGTATATTGGTATAGAGTGCCATTAAACATAAACTTCAGATATTTCTGGTGGTCAGGGTGTATTGGCACAGTGTAGTATGCATCCTTAAGATCCACGGATGCCATGATACACCCAGGTTTTATCATTCTTGTGACTGTTTCCAAAGTGTCCATTTTAAAATGGTGGTATTCCACTGACTCATTAAACTGTTTACGATTGAGAATCTTGCGAAAAGATCCATCACTTTTGGGGCGTAAAAATATTGTGGACACAAACTCGTCTGGCTCAGAATGTGATTCTTTGAGGACCCCTTTCAAAAGAAGACTTTGAATCTCATTTTGGACAATGTCATGTTGTTGGGCATTAAAGACACTTGGCCGGTAAGCCTGTTGGTAGAATATAGGGTACAACTCCTTCTATGAAAGAAATTTTAACCCCTTGTACATATTGCAGTATATTCGGGTCAGACGTGATCTCACGCCACATAGGGGCAAACTCAACAAGTCTCCCTGCTTTGGAAACTTGCTGATTGCCAACTATTAAACCAACATCAGGAAGGAAAACATTCATTGTAGACGGCAGTTGTTTTGAACATACCTTATGCGTTAGTTTTGTTTTTCTGCACCCTCTTTTTTCATTTTGCTTCTGGGTGGATGGCCCTTGGACAAAAAATCATTTCGTCCACGCTGATAAGGGCTGAAGCGGTGACTTTGATTTCTAAAGTTCCGACGTCCACCAGCAGTATATCTGTTGCTGCGGCTGTAGTTGCCTTGTTGGTGCGAGGGGCGCATTTTCTTTGTCAGCTTGTTCGCGTCCGTAATATATTTCGCCAATCTAGAAAGATCTCCAAAGAGAAATTAATATTCAGAGGACGCATCCACTGTTGTGCTATTGCACAAGGCCGCGTAATCCTTGTTTAACTCCTTCTTCATTGCTTGTCACCGCGTGCTGTTCATGCCATGATAACCTTGGATCGCCAAAGCAATGGCGTCGGTCATACACATCACAAGCTCCTTGTTTCCTTTACTGTCCTTCAATACCAGCTGTAATCATAGCCACTAAAGATGCCACGAGGGCATTTTGTGACTTTTGCGTTTTGGAATCTTGCGTCCTGACTTGTGCAGGGAGCTGGTTCCAAGTAAGGTGATTCACACGTGGCGTTTGCAGCTCCTCGCCATTCGAGAGACGCGGATATTGTTCAAACTTCGATTGAATTTTCTCATCGCCCAATTTTTCCTTCAAAAGGGAAGCAAGAATTCCTGCCAGACCGTCACTGATAGCAGCACCTGTCTTTTCTCTGACGTCCAAGTCTTGGGCTATGTCAGCCAGAAGGTCAAAGTCCTGCTTTTTGGCCGTAAGTTGCACTACTTGAGCGTTCAGGGAAGCAGTTTCTACGCCATCGCCGTCTGCTTCGTCCTCGTTTTGGTCTGTCGAAGACAGCGGAGGCTCATCCTCATCAACATAGGATAGGTTCGTGAAGTTTTCATTCATCTTCTTCACTTCACTGGGTAAGACAACAAAGATGGTTCGTACGTCTGGTTGAGCAATGGCGTTGACAACAGCCTCCGAGTTTTCTCCTTCGTTTGCCATGACAGTATGTCTTGTGGCGGGAAACAGTAAATCGCTTCAACCACGTTGAAGCTCAATAAAACAACAAGTCAGGTGTTCGTTTAGCCACCAACCACGTTGGCTCGCCTACGTATGTTGAGATGCACTTCGTATATCTCTTTCGAATTTCCAAAGGATTTTTGACCAAAGTTGTGGCAAACCGTAGCATACGTCCTTCGCTTTCTAGCACAAGCCGTGCAATGATCTGGCGCATGCGCTGTGCTATCTCATGGGATCTCCTGTCTCTTAGTCACGTGATAGGATATAAGTTAAAGAATTGCTCTAACTTACAAAGGAAACTCACTTCAGCGAGTCAACTCGTTGTTTTGACGGGAACGGTGATTTATAATTTGAGCGGAATGAATTTACTAGTCCGTGAAAGTTAATTTCTCAAGGAATATCGCATGGTATAGGTGAAACAAACGCAGAATTAAAGGTAAAAAATTGCTCTACCGAAATGCCGAGTTGGATTTGGTGTAACAAGAGAATTTACAACGCCAGTGTCCACCGTAAATGAATGTTCGCTCGATCATAAACTAATTACACTCGTCCGCCGAAAGCCGTCAATTTAATGCTGTGCCGTGAAAATTATTCGCCGATCCATTCGAAAGTTCAACATCCGACCCCCGGGGCAACCCCCGGGGCATTTGTTTTTTTTTAAGATTGGCTCGTTCAAATCCCCGCCACCCTGGGCTAAAATTGTGTTCAAATGCCCTACCCTTGAGTGTCAGATTTGACTGTCAAATGCTCCTCACAAAGAACAAATGTTTTTAGTGGGAATAAAGCAGTTATTACCGAATGGAACTTTTTAACAGTGATTGGAAATTGGAGCTATAAAATTTATAAATCCTTGTTATTAAACATCCTCTACTTTTCATACATTCCTCACTCACAAAAGCAAGATATTTGCCTTTAAACTGGTTCACAGTTACGTACGTTAGGTACCGGAAAAAAATGGCACTTTCGATTCAAATCCTCACCCTACCCAGGCAAAGATCAAATTCCTCACCCCAGGGAAGGCCTTTTGCGTCAAACTCAGTGCCGGATCCAGGATTTCTGAAAAGGGGGAGCTGACCTGACGGAAGGATATTGGAGCAATTAAAGACAAAATCGCCTCAGTGATAGCTCTGTTCCCTTTCACAATTTCAAGCTTAAACGACCCCAAAGAGTGGGGTGGCTAGCCACCTATTCCACCCCCTGGATCCGCCCCTGAAATTTCCTACTCCCCGTGCACGGAAATTAGTCAAATGCCCGGGGAGGGATGTTAAAGTTTCGAATTGATCGGCGCATTAATATCTCAGCGAATATGTACTCTATCGATCTAAATGAAACGAAAAACTGCTATACGCCGTGAATTATTACATCGCCGTAGAATTTATTGTCGAAGCCAGCGTTGTAAGAAAATTCACTTCTAGTGAATAAACTTAGCGCTTTATTAGGCGCGTGGGGGAACACTCGAGTTTCAGCGAGAAAACAAGAGTCACTACGTCACAGAAATCTTTTTTCCGGCTGGGTCCCGGAGACGTTATTTTCAGCAGAGAGAAACGACAGCCGGAAATACGTCTGCGTTCGCAGGCTACGACTTCCTCTTTTGATACTGGGCCTAAAAGGGTTACTCGTATTTACCATTTCATGCAACACAGCTACTACAACAACTTATTGTTCAACTACATTCAGTAGAGTACAAATAACACCCAAAACGAGTACAAATAACCCACGGTATTTGTACTCCAGAAGACTGGTTTGACAGGTTTCCTACAAATGCCACGTCAGGCATTAGGCTTACAAGGTGAACGATGAAAAAATGGCCGAAACGCTCGTTTTTCCCAAAGAAAACAATGAATGCTTACCAAATTTTGAGGTTTTTAACGAAAACGAGATCCTAGAGACAAGCAATGACCTAGACGACAGTGAAATTTCTTTACTTATTGAAGAAAATCGAAACGTATTAAAATACAACAGAAAAGACAAAAACTGACCTCAAGTCCGTTAAAGAAACAAGGGCCACTGAAGAAATTCTTACCGAGGAACTTAACAATCTTTTATGTCATTTGTTTGTCAAAGTCAGGAAACGGAACCCATCTTTTCTCAGGAGCTGTCTTCAACAAATGCACAATTGTCAGAAATCTCCACCGCTATCTCTTCCAAAACGACGCGTGGTTAGTGATTCGGACGAAGATGACTGAGCTAGAAGTGCTGTTTAACTTTGTTTGACTTGACTTCCGAGTTCTGTTTGTTCTGTCGAGTTCTTTCTTTTCGTAGTTTTACTCGGTGACCAAGAACGTTGTTGTTCATCTAACTGTAAACCCAAAAATAATTCAGTTTTGCCTTATTCCATCTTTGTTTTCCTTGCAAGTTTGAAATAAAATTACGACGCTTCGCTCGATTGACAGGTTTGACAAGTTTTCGTTTTTGACCAATCAACAACAACCTCACGTCAAGCGAGCGAAACCTGACCCCGCTGGCGCGCTCACTCGCTGCTCAGAAGTCACGTTAGTTTGTCACGCAACTCAGACAGTTTACAAACCACTTTTCCATTTCGTAGCTAAGTTGAATAATTAATCCCTTATTAGACGGTTGAGTGTGTAGTATCGTGGGATATTTTTACTCGTCTCTTGTATTTTGACTCGCCCTACGGGCTCGCCAAAATACGGCGCGACTCGTAAAATATCCCACGATACTGCACACTAAACCGTCTAATAAGATATATATATTACTAAACAGCGGTTCTCAACATCAATCGCATCTCCCAACCCACATCTCCGCCCGCCCTTCCTAACCGTTCGTTTAATACTGCTAGTTATAGCGAGGTGCTAGCGGGGCGAGCATTTAAACCTTAGAAACAAATACAGTAAAACCCCGCGTATAAGAACCTGGATTTTTTAATTTAGCCTAACAGGTTCTTATATAAATGGTACTTAAAGCAAATTTAGACTACCAAGGTTCTTAAGATAGGTTCTTATATTTTCATATGAATTTCATTTAAATATATTATAAATATCATCTCATAATACAATATAAGTCATTTATACCTTAATGCCTAAAGGCAGTGCAGTGCAGGTATGTCCTCCACAAAACATAACAAACATATTATTTCATTGGGATATATTTTTATATTTGATATTTGATATTTTGTGATTCTCACAGAGTCGGAGATGGTCAGAAAGCTTTCTTTGATATTAGTAGAGTACTATACTTGCAAATACTTGAGGAATTATTTGAATGGCAAACACAATAGACATACAACACGGTACTTTAGCTTGAAAGAAAAAATGTTATGTCAAGTTACTTTTAAGCATAATCAGATGATGATCTTAATTCAGCAGTTTCTACCTATACACTTTTACAGCAACTCCACTGATAAGAACCTAACTTAAAATTTTAGCCTTAATAGGTTCTTATGTGGAGGGGGCCTAAAATGAAAATTTTAGCCTAACAGGTTCTTAAGACCCAGGTTCTTAGACGCGGGGTTTTACTGTATTTCAAACTGAACATAAAAAGTCCCAAATGGCAGGACGCAGACCAGTTAGCTATTTACAAGTGTGGCCAAGGAGTTGAACCCGGGTCGGCTGTTAAACGGTCAGAGCGGTCTGGCGCCCCAACCACTCAGCCACACTGCCTCCCGAAATCATTTCCTTGCGGGGATATGACCGTGAAATGGAAATCCAACTCAAACATTTTAACCTGAGAATAAATAAATTATTGCGTTTTGCAGGGGATTGGGTTTAAATTCTATCACATCGCTACCTCACGGAGTGTTTGCCAACCTGACTGATCTGTGGACCCTGTGAGTGATAAGATTTGAATTGATCAAACTGTTTGTATGTCTCCCTCGTTAGAAAACAATTAGAAAATAACTGTGGTTAAAGTCCGATCGAATTGAGTGTTGAATGTTGATGGTGAATTTGTTTGGGCGGACCTTTAGCGGATTACAATCCAGTCGACAGGGACCGCGCGAGGGGTGGGCTGAGGGGGCTTTAGTCCCCCCCTCCTCCACTTTTTGGTGCCGTTAAAAAAATTAATGAAAAAGCTGGAAAATTCATTAGTCAGTGAATACTTTCAGGGTTAACCAAGACTTGGTTTTCCCCAGTGACATCTAATTTTCATATGGACCAAACAAAAATGGAATTAAAACGGAAAACTCTACAAGAAATCAACTGGCCTTGCTATCATTTGGCTTCGGATTAGTTGAAACGCACGTGCGTTCTAGGGGACTCTACCTTGAAGAGTTTCAACCTACTCAGATTTTAATTACAATCGACGGAAGTTGAAACTCTCGCTGTCGTTTGACCTCTAACTCTCGTGAACACTCACGGACTCTTTTCTCCTCTTAACAGAGTTGTCTGGCCCGGGCATTAAGAACTGTAGTCCGTCTCCAGATAGGATAATCGGGAAAGGTACTGCTTAGATATTCGCTGAAAATCAACGTGACTTCTTCAAGCCTCTATATGCATGTAAACTTTGCAACTAAGATAGCTGCCGAAAGAAAGCGAGAATAACTGTCTTTCTAATTTATCCTCCCGATGAGTATTATATAAATTATGAAAGGTCATACACAATTCGCCCGAAACCAATGATACCTCTGTTCATTAAATGAGCTATATATTTTATTATACGCCACAATTATTTCCACTCACAATTTCCTTAAACCAGAATAAATCCACAGTGAAGAAACAATTGTACTCGGAAAAATTTCATCTTTCCCAACGTTTGTCACCATAAAACGGCAATATTTTGAGCATTTTGTACAAGAAATCAAATGTCGGCATTCGACCGTCGACCTCTGTGACAAATATTTGCAAATATGCTAATTCAGTCCCGCTGTTCTCTTCTCATTGGACAATTTTTCACATCAACGCGAACATGACAAAATCTGCTGTGTAGGGGTGAGACATTTCATGTTTGAAGCATGGCTATTTGCGCTTGCTTACCATGCAAACCTCCCAGACAGTCGATTTTATCTTGTCCGATTTATTTAGCATATTTGCTTATATTAGTACGGAGAGGTCGGCGGTCGAATACTTACATATGATTTCCTGTGGAAGAAGCTCAAAATATTGCCGTTTTATGGTGACGTAAGTTGGCGAAAATGGAACTTTTCGGGAGTATAGTTGTTTCACCATTACGGATTTATTCTGTTTTGAAGAAATCGTGCGTGGAAATGGCGAAAACCAAGAAATACAGCTCATTTAATGAACAGAGGTATCATTGGTTTCGGGTGAATTGTGTAGAACCTTTCATAATTATAATACTCATTGGGAGGATAAATTGTTAAGACACTTATTCTCGCTTGGAGAGCGAACCTCTGCCCCAAATAGCAAGTAAGTAAGATGTAAACAAAGAAACACTGTTAATTTCACAGAATTTTATTGATTTTCAGTCATAACTAAATCTTTGGCTACCTGTTGTCTAGGCAAAGAATGTTATTTTTCCGAGCAGCTCCAGATTCGTTAAATTTACCAATTCGTGTATACGTATAATCGAAGGCAATCTCTAATGGAGCCTGTTGTTTCGTAACAAGATTCTCCCGTTATTTACATGGCTCATCCAGACAAAATTCATAAGGCCATCCACAGACATGACATTTGGTTGTCGACAACTACTTGTTATCGAAAACCAAAAAAGGTTGTGCGTGAGACGAGTTGTCGCCAACTAAATGCTAAATTTTTAGTTGTCGACAACTACGCTTTTGACCGTTTTTCCCGTGTATGGGAATAATTGGTTCAGTTTTCGACAACTATCGTAACAGCGTTGACAGTGGTCAGTTGTTCTTTTTAATGGCGCACGCCATTTTGGAAACGTACTGCGTTATGAGCATGCTTTGTGAACGTTAGTTCCCAAGCTCTCGCTGGCCTGACTTAGTTATCGACAAATTACACTCCAATGTGTGGAATGCTTGCATCGGACAGAATTAGTTGTTGATAACAAATAGTTGTCGACAACGAAATGTCTAGTCTGTGGAGACCCTAACCTATCTCGACTGCTTGAAAATCTACGACAGATAATAGGTTCAAACTTTAGAGTGAGTCGTAAAGAAGTTGCTCTTAATTATCGGCCTTACAAGTGATACAAGTAATCAAAAACTACATAAGTTGCGTTAATAACTGCGAGGATCTTCTTTACATTTATTTCTTCATTCCGCAGTTCAAATATATGAATTTCATATATTCATAATTTCATCTTCATCTTTCCCGGGTATATTACGAACCAATTTAATGACCAGCTCCCAGTTGGCTTGTTAGCTGCACCGGTATCGCAGAGGTCAGGGTTCGAATCCCGGCAAGCCTGATTTTTTCAGCCTTTCTTTTCGCAACTGCATAAGTTGCGTTAATAACTGCGAGGATCTTCTTTGCATTTAAAAACTGAGATTTATATGAAAAAAAAATTCTAGAGAAGAGAGACTGACAAGAGAACGAAAGTTAAAGAATAAGATCACAATTCATTGTTGATTAACCGATTAACGGAGAGAAATATATTGGCGCAATAAAATACAAAACTCTCTTTGCATAAATTAACAAAAACAAACAAACAAACAAACAAACAAACAACCACGAGATCTCCCGGTCTGTGGGACGGTTATTGTTTTAATTTCAACTTATTCATCTGAATAACGTATACATTCGAAAAAGGCTGTTCTTAGTGACAAAAATTTGAAAACCGACCAAAATGAAGAGCTTATCTTCACATTAGAGGGCTATGCAATCTTCAGAGAAAACTCGTGTCTTTTTTCTATCCACTCAGCAAGGTATGTTATGGGAGAGCACATTTACTAGCTCCCAAGTGGCTTGATAGCTCAGCTGGTTTTAGGTCACTGCACCTGTAATCGCAGGGTCATGGGTTCGAATCCGGTTCAAGCCTGGATTTTTCAGGATTTTTTGTTAAAATAGTAGTTGTTATGAATGGCAATTCCCATAAATCAAGCAGACAGCACATAAGATATTATCGTTAACATTAGAACAGGTTTCAATTGAATTTTATATTAATTAGTTCGCTTCCGTTTTAGTTTTTCTTTTTAGAAATTAAAACTTGCAGAATTTTTTCGGCTCTTCAGATTCGTTACTTGTTGACATGAATTTTCTTTTTTATCTGATTGGCGTTGCGCGTACGCTTGCTATGACTCAACAGAGTGATTCCGTTGGTTTTAGGGCTGAATTATAAGACTCCTTCTGGCAGCCCATAAACTGAAATCATTTCTGCGCCGGAATATGACCGTGAAACGAAATCCAACTCCAACATTTTGACCTAAGAATACAAAAAATATTGCATTTCGTAGGGATTTGTCTTCAAATGGAATCACATCCTTACCTTACAGAGTATTTGACAACCTGACTAACCTGCAACATTTGTGAGTGATAAGATTTGAATTGATCAAACTGTTTGTATGTCTCCCTCGTTAGAAAACGATTGAAAACTGGTGTGTTTTTGAGGACTCACCGAATTTAAGGGTATTGAATTTGTTTGGCCAGGCCTTTAGTCTGGTCTAGTGAATGAAATCCTTTTCAAAAAACAGCCACGGGTACTCAACACTGGAGAGGTCTGCAATGCACCATGCACCAAGACTTTTAAATAAAAAAAATTAAGGTCCGATTGAATTGAGTGAATTGAATACTGTTAAATTTATTTGGCCGGGCCTTGAGCAGATTAAACTTTCATCGACTAGATGAAAACTTTAAAGGACAGCCATCCTCATCAAAGACTGGAGAGTAGCTGAAAAGGACTCAACGCCAATATTTATTCAAAACAAGAAAAATGCTAGCTTAACCTTAGGCAGCAATGTTGTCGACTCGTCTATACCTCCTAATAAAAGTTGTTCTTAGTGAAAAAAATCTCGATAGGCGACTCAGATGAAGAGCTTTTTATCTGATATGGGGACCTGGGGCCCGTTTCTCAAAAGTCCCGGTAACCTTTCGGGCCCGGAGAATAATTTGAAATCAAAATCTGTAAAACGTTGGCGTAATTTTTAGCCCGCATATCAGACCGACTTGTTTTATCAACTAAGACTTATTGCTCAGCTTTTAAAACCAACAAAATCTGAGTCTTTAATGTTAACAACGAGCACAAAAAATAGCTTTCCGGCCACGAAAAGTTATCGGGACTTTCGAGAAACGGGCCCCTGGACCGTGTACACAGAAAACGCGTGGTTTTCTCAGTTCTGTCCAATTTGCGCGGTATTGTAAAGCTAGCACATACCCCAGCTCTCAGTATGCCTTAAAAGCCCAACTGGGTTTACGTCATGCCGCCCACTTCACCGGTAATCGCAGGCTCATGGGTTTGAATCCTTGTTTTTTTTTTTCAATTTTTTTATTATTTCCTTTCACTTCACATTACAATATCAACATCAATTACTTATAGTACATGCACTTTCGAACAAAACTAAAGCTTAATTAATTACATATACAACAACAAAAAAAACATAAAACATAAGCTGTTAAGGTGGCTTACTACAGGTTTCAGAAGAGAAAGATAACCTTTTTAAAACTTAAGTTTAAAGCCAGCAGGAGTTTTATTTTGGGTTATTTGTTGCTACAACTGTTAAAAGAAATGATATTAACCCTCATTATCCTGGAAAAGAAATACGAGAAGCTCAGAAAATATCAAATATAACAGACCGAGTGCTAGGAGGGGACTGGAAACTAGACTTTTTTAAGGCTTTTTTCTCAAAATCTAGCCGCACGACCCTACCTCAATTTTTCAGGATTTGAAAAGTGGCTATAAATAAACAACTATGCAAAAGAAAATGAAAATCTGTAAGGCAGAATTTTTGCTAATGAAGAAAATGTTGAATTTTCGCTTTTTTGAGAATTACTAAAAATCTCTCTTACAGATTTTGCTAATATTTTGTCTACAGGTGGAACTTACTACTACGAATTGATTCTGAATTTTTTACTGTGGGTTATACGGTCAGTTTTCGAGTAGATTGGGGTAAAAAAGTCGATTTGCGATGTTTTTGCGACCTCCTTCGTGAGCAAAACTGAGCATGCGTGCAACTTAAGCGCGCGCTGAAATAACGCAATATGGCGCGTGCGATAAACATAAGAATTTTTACAACGACTTCTCGAGGTTTTTGTCAAGTTTAACAGGTATTTTATACCGATAGCGCTCACCAACTTCGTCAAGACTTCGTCCATTGATGATAAAGGATGTTAATAGTACACCACGAGCGATTTCTACAATCCAGAATTCAGAGGTGTTTTCAGCGTTTTCTCGATGATGGCGTCGAGTATTGCACGCGCGAAAAAAATGGCGTCAGAGAGAATTTCTCAGCGCGCGCAATTGTGTCTCAGAAAAACTGTAGTAAGCCACCTTAAAGTATTTAAAAGAAAGGAGAGAAAGGCCAATATCGAGAAATTAAGAACCATTATTATATGGCAAGCAATTCTTCAGTCTATATCGAGTGTTCTGATTGGTTAGTTTTCGGTCGGGATTTTACAGTACGGACCATAACCATGGAAACGGTCCTTTTTGGATATTTTTTTTTCGTGCTACCGCTCCGGCAACATTCAAACTGTGAAAACGCAAGAAGATAAAAAAGAAAAGGTTTGGAGCCGGTACAAAACAAATGAAAGAGGTAAACACGTCTGCTTAGAAAAAGTGCTCTTCAATTAAGTTTACCGACTGGGCCAACGTTCTTTAGTGACTTTGTGTGTTTCATTGTTTTTTTGTACGGCTATAGACTGTGAGCTGTAAAGACCCGAGTAAATCGGCCAAGACTTAAACAATAATTATTAAAATTCAGCATTAACAAAAGAGTACGTTTCTCACAAGAAAACCTCACGGCGAAAAAGAATGAAAACTGCAAAACAACTAGCAAACGGCTTTCACCGGCAACTGTAAATCGAAAGCAAACGATCACGTTCTTGTCTAGTTCAATATTCGCTATCGCTTCAGTCAGCGCTTTCCACAAGAACAAATTAAAGTTACACGTACATGCATTAAACTAACAGTGTACCTTGATTCCTCAGCGAGATTTTTGCTCTTGTAGTGCACATCCTTGAAAATAATTTTAGCTTGTTCACAAGCCCGCTCTTGCTGTAGCTCGCGCTAAAAACAACTTTGTTAGGTGCGACGAAAATTTGCTCTCAGCATCCACAAAGTTCTCCATAAAGCCACTGAAGCAAACAACTTGCAGTATTTGATGGAGAGATAATTTCCAGTGTCGTTTTTTAGGTTCGAGTGTTCCTTTGTTCACACTGACTAAAACGCTGCCACAATTTCCAGGGTTTGAGAAGCACGTGTGTGAGCCAGTTTTATCGGGGCCTTTTCATTATTCTTTTTTTTTCCCGAATTGTCTCTGCCCGTAACGAAGAAGTATTTTCAAATAAAAGTTTCTTGTGTTGTAGAGGACGACGAAAAACTGACACATATAACAGAAGCAGAGCAGTTTTCATTCAAGAGCCACGCAAGTTTTTGCCGATCGACAGCAACGATCATCAAACTGATTCGAAAGCCAGTTAAAATTGCTGCCTTCTTTCCTTGACACCGCGCCGGAAATTGACTTGAATGAAATACCGGAAGTGTTGTTTCGTACGAAAAATGATGCCATATAATAAACTACTTACTAACTTCACTTGCTCGGGACCATACTGGGGAACATTGGCCCTCGGTCGTTTTTGCACGGACCTCGCTGCGCTCGGTCCGTACTGCCACGACCTCGGGCCAATATTCCCCAGTACGGCCCTCGCGTTCAGTTAGTAAGAGGTTAGTGTCTGTAAATATCGAAAACGTGGCGCCAGTTGTGAAATTTTCAATTCTCTCATATTTCGCCTAAATAAACCCTTTAGTGAGTTATTTTCGAAATACAATTAAAAGTTCCTAAAACGCTTTAGTTTTTCAAAATCGGGGAAAGTTTGAAAATCGCCATTTTGGCTTTCCGCCGCCGTTATAAAAAGGGTAAAATGGTGCTTTTTCTTTTCGCTCGTACAGCTAAACGCAGTAATGTTTACCGATGTATTTTAGCAAATCATAACACCATTCTTGCTCTTTCCAAAACAATGAGTTTATTTTGGAAAAGCTTTTAAGTTTTCCATCTTTCTAGATGTTTTAACTACCCCGCTCGAAGCACTTCAGCGAATAAGCAAATTTTAGCTAACTTCTAAACCATAGAAAGCCCACTGGTACATCGAATTTCAAGCCGAAACCACGATGGTCTTTAAGCTTATACTTTATATTGTGTTGTGTGAAAATTTCTTTCGCGGCCCGACAAAATTGTCCCGTTGAGAGACTGAAACGATAAGTCAATTTTGGCAACGCGACCAATTGGTACTACAAACAAACGTCACTATAAATAAACCCAACATCAATCAAAAATCAGCTCAGAAAACCTTCTACAGTTCAACATCAGACATCGTACACATTGTAACTTAAAATACTTTTTATTTTGATGAAAAAACATCCTACCTTTGGGTATTCGTAGTAAAATAGATGCTAAAAGAAGGTTTGATTCTAGCTTTCGTTATTCGACACCGAATTAATTACATCTCAACCACAGGTCAAAAAGTTCGGCAGTGTAATCATCTGTTCGTCACACAAGGGTCGTATTTGTGTATCTCCCTCCTTGTACTGCAAAATAACATGTTTTATAGCAAGGAAATTAACTTATCATCTTAAAAAGTTAACGTTCCTGGTACTTAAAGCGTTCTTAAAAACAAACATCCGTTTCCACTCGCTTACATTTGCGTGACAAGAATTCGCTTGCTGCTAAAGCGGCAAACTGTATCGAAAAGATAAAATGCAGTTCTCAATAGATTAAAACTGCTCATCGTAGGGAATATATTGCAGAATTTACGTTGACCAGTTACTGGCAGCGAGGAGGACTTAGGGAAGGGCCTTTATTTTTTTTGGAGGGGGGATGAACAATCCTGAAAAATATTGTTTGCAAAATCAAAAAACCCCAAATAAAGTGTTTGCAGGCGTGAAAAGGAGAAAATAAAAAGTTTGCAGACTAGTTGATACATAGTTTGATTTATATAAGTATTAATGTAGTCCTATTTGTTAAAATGCAAGATAACAATGCAACAAAATGATTTGCAAAATGTGGATTCATCAATTGGTTTGACATGGTAAATTAGCCACCACAAACAAAATTCAAAAGTTGACATTTTGAGTGTTAGCTATTCATTAGAGCAAATGAGCTATTTAACACTCAAGCATCAGTTTTGTCATTTCTTTCCGGTGACTGACTTACCAAATCGACTAGGTTGATAAACCCCAATTTCTGTTTTTTACTTTTCCACCAACAAATTACAACAGTTTCTTGAAATCAGTAACTAACCCCTTTATTAAAAAAAATCTCTTCTGAAGACCTTGAAAGCAATAAATGTTAAAGTTAGGTTATTGTATTAATCATTTCTATAACAAGAACTTTTTGTAATTGGATAGCTGTAATCGGACAACTATGTTGCGCACGCGTCAATCAGGTGCATTGAAATGGGTTCTTTTTATAGCTGTTTCTCCACTGCTTGCAAAACTGATAATTAGAAATATATCCCTAAAGGGTAGATAGATTTTCTAATCTCGCATTTTGTTATAGATAGGATTAACTGACTTCCTATTGTATGATTCAGGGGCAATCGTGCTTGTAATTTCAAATCTTCCTCGCGCTACGCGCTCGGCTGATTTAAAGTAACTCGCCCAATTACTCGATCCTGAATTGTGCTCCACTGAGTCCAATTACCATTACCAATCAAGAACTCTTCGAAGTGCAATGAAACTCTAACTAAGAGAAAAGATTAACTTAAATTCCTGGGTTGCATGTATTCACTGATAGTCACACTGGCTTTTCAACAGGGTCCTAGGCTGGTTTGATGTTGACATTTAATAAATCATCACTTAAACAGCAAGCAGTCTCCTGTTTTCCACTTGCATGAAGAAGGCAAATTGGATCCAGTCTTGTATAAACTACAAAATAAAGCGCAAGTGTAAGCAAGCACTGTTTCATTTGGCTCCTCGATCCTCTCTAGGATCAGGGGAGAAAAGGCCGCTGGTGCAGTTCCATATTATTACATATATCTTATTAGACGGCTTAGTGTGTAGTATCGTGGGATATTTTTACGAGTCACGCCGTATTTTGGCGAGCCCGTAGGGCGAGTCAAAATGCAAGAGGCGAGTAAAAATATCCCACGATACTACACACTAAACCGTCTAATAAGGGATTTATTATTCAACTTAGCTGCAAAATGGAAAAGTGGTCCGCTTATAAACTGTCTGAGTTGCGTGACAAACTAACGTGACTTCTGAGCAGCGAGTGAGCGGGCCACCGGGGCCAGGTTTCGCGCGCTTGATGTGAGGTTGTTGTTGATTGGTCAAAAACGAAAACTTGTCAAACCTGTCAATCGAGCAAAGCGTCGTGATTTTATTTCAAACTTGCAAGGAAAACAAAGATGGAGTAAGGCAAAACTGAATTATTTTCTGGTTTACAATTAGATTAACAACAATTTTCTTGGTCACCGAGTAAAACTACGAAAGAAAGTACTCGACAGAACAAACAGAACTCGAAAGTCAAGTCAAAAAAAGTCAAACAGCAACTTGTTAACAATCCAAACGCACTTCAAGCTCAGTCATCTTCGTGCGAATCAATAACCACGCGTCGTTTTGGATGAGAATTGCGGTGGAGATTTCTGCCACAACAATTGTGCATTTGTTGAAGACAGCTCCTGAGAAAAGATGGGTTCCGTCTCCTGACTTTGACAAACAAATGACATAAAAGATTGTTAAGTTCCTCGGCGGGAATTTCAATGGCCGTTGTTTCTTTAACGGACTTGAGGTCAGTTTTTGTCTTTTTTGTTGTATTCACGTTTCGATTTTCTTCAATAAATAAAGAAATTTCACGGTCGTCTAGGTCATTGCTTGTCTCTAGAAACTCGTTTTTGTTAAAAACCTCAAAATTTAGTAAGCATTCATTGTTTTCTTCGGGAAAAAAGGAGGGTTTCGGCCATTTTTTTATCGTTCACTTTGTAAGCCTAATGCCTAACGTGACATTTGTAGAAAACCTGTCAAACCGGTCTTCTGGAGTACAAATACCGTGGGATATTTGTACTCGTTTTGGGTGTTATTTGTACTCTACTGAATGCAGTTGAATAATAATTACAATTACTTCACATTTTAATGTTTCAGGATACTTTGATGTGAGATTTTCAATTTTTTATAAGTTAGAGACTATTATAATTAAGTTAGAGACATAGAGACACGGCATTCACGGAAAGCAGTTTAAGGCAGTAATGTTTAGATTAGTATTTTTACTACGCAAGATTAACCGTATTTTATTTTAACCGTATATAAATAAATGTAATAATGATAATAATAATAATAATAATAATAATAATAATAATAATAATAATAATAACAAACACACCAAAAAAAATTGTTTGCAGGAAGATGCAGCCGGAAAAAAATTGTTTGCACACGATACAACACAGAAAAAAATTGTTTACCATGAAAAAATTTTCACCCCCCCCCCTCCAAAAAAAATAATGGTCCGTCCTTTAAAGTCCTAAGTCCTAAAAATAAAACAGTGACAGACTAGTGAAAGCCAGTCATTTGCAATTAATTTCCAGGCAGTCTGTCCAACTGAAATACCCTTGTTCTGAGAAAACACCACAACGTCTAACATGGTAAAACTTACCAGGGTGGTTTAAGGATGATCAACTTGACTATTAGTATTCTGGTATAATAATAAGAATGTGTTACTTGCCTAGCTAGTATTAAAGGGGCGACCCTAAAACGAGGAATGGTAGAATGGTGGAACGGCGGAAAATCACCCCAAATCCTAAAACGCGGAACCGCGGAAAATCACCCATAATCCTAAAACGCAGAATGGCGGAAAATCACCCATAATCCTAAAACGCGGAACGGCAAAAAATCACCCATAAACCTAAAACGTGGAACGTTAAAAATTAGAGCAAGCTAATAAATCCATGAAAGTAACGACCCTCCGAAAGAAACGATGCCCCCAATAGTAGCGACCGCCAAATTGATTCAATGCTTATCATCGACAGATAGATGGAAAATTGTAACATGGGTTGGACTCAAAGAATAAAGAATAAAGACGGCAATGGCGTGATTTAAAGACATTGATAAACAGGATATCCGTACACGCATACCCAGAGTTCACACATTCGTATTGCCAAAAATATTAAAGTTACCTTTTGGAAAACGTTTTTTTTTTTTAGAAATCCCCGCCTCTGTCCGCTGATTTCGTTTCCATGGCAACGACAAACGCATTTCTTTGTTTATTAGTTAACCATGATAACATGTCTTTTTAACATTTCCTATGCTTAATTATAAAACACCACGCAATTTGCCTGCTTTAAAATGATGCAAAAACCATTCATTTCCAGCAAATCTAGGAGGAGTTATCTTTTCTCAAGTAACCACTGGTAGTACCCAGCAGGTGGTTCACTTAAATGTTCGGTGTCATGTAACAATAGGCTTTGGAACACACAATATATTTTGTTCAGAAACTTTGATCTATAAGCTTTACAGTGATTTATAGTTTGCTATGGTTTGAAATAAAATCCTAGGTGTGAGAATTTTTGGGAAAATGTCCTGTTTTTCGGGTGCACCCGCACCTTAATAGAGAAGGTTTGCCGCTATTTGATTGGAACCATTTAAAAGACAAAGAGGATGCAATAGGCCAAGGTTTCAGGGTCCGAGCGGCACACCCATACCCTAAAATTTATAGAGTACCCCCGCCGGGATTCTTCGCATTTGAAGGTGTTCTGATTAAAACATGAGTACCAAAGAAGAGAGATAATTATGGCAATAAATTCCACACTTTTGAAAAGGGAGAAGAACATGTATGTTCATAGCATACAATGCATTGTCATTTTGAGCCAAATGATTGACTTGTAGCCTGCATAACAGGCGTAACTTTAATAACTGAGCGCGGGGGAGAGTGTTCACGCCATTAACGCCATTTGGCTTAGCGTGATTGTTTTTCGTCTCGATGAATCTCGCGAAAGCGAATCAGTGCCATCTATTTTTGTTTTCCACGGCACGAGCTTTTCATTTCTCATAACAAATCGATCTTGCAGTGTTATTGTGTGGTCTTTTTAAATTTACTCCGCAGAGCAACTGCGACAATCTACCAATTCTTGAAGAAGAGAAATGTAGGGTACATTCCTCCGTAGTGGCGGGATTGGTGCTTGAAGTTCCAAGGTCTCACAGAGGACTTGTAGCAACCCCACGTTAAGCTTTTATATTTCCTTGCCTTTAACTAAGGCACACAGATCGTACTGATCGACAATAATAGGGTGGGCGATATGAGGGGAGGAAAGCACGGTGTCTCTGGCAGTAGAGAAGTTACCTTGCTCTTCTACCGCGAGCACATCTTTTTCCGTCACCTGCACCTCTTGCTGACACAGTTTTGCTGCCAAACGAGAGAAGAAGGATGAAACTTGCTGGGCGGATAGAAATTCCGTTACGGCAAACACCCTCTCACCATTTGAGCCCTCGAGCTCGCCGCATGTCTTTGGCGACAACATCGGGGTCTAGTTTCTTCCCGGTGCCTTGACCGATGTAAAACTTGGCTTTTAGCTAAGACGTAGGTAAAACGTTGTTTGAATTTAAACTTGTTATTCCCTGGAATAAGCAAATGTAAAATTTTGAGTTTGGCGATGGGCAACTCAATGTGGTATGGCGAGCGTATGGAGTTGTTTCAGGAAAGCGTTTTGTCAGTGGACAAAAATACAGGTCAGTCGCTTTACGTTTGTTATTGTATAATTTTAGAGTAGTAGTATGTTGGTAACAAGGGGCTCTATAACTGTTTTATTTACGAGAAAACGAAGTTTGAGAGGAAATTTCATACAGAATTGTCTTTATAAATTGAAAGTCAAGCAACGTTTTACCCTAGGGCGTACAAGGGAATGGGCCTTGGATGCCATTCCAATGACATTTCAATTTTTCGCACTTTGTCATTTAAATCACTTATTCTTTATCAGTGGTACAGTAATCTACTCCAAAGTTGTTAATTTATCGCAGATGTAAACTACAGTTAACTCTCCGCTCCGTTCAGTTCAGACAGACATTTTAAAACTATATCCACGGTTAGGCAGCCCAGGCAAGCCAGCACAGAAACAGCAGATGTTCCTCAAGTTCGTGAGACTCCTGCTTTGCCCAGTACTGGAGAATTGTTCTCGTGTCCATAAGAGGACTGTGTACGAGTGTCCCAACGACTCTCTGCTCTTGAACGGCACCTTTCCATGGAAGCTTGCGAGCTGTCCCCTGAAAAGTATTCCATGCTAGACCTTGCAAAACAGGAGTACACCACTCGCCTTCAGGAAAGTACAGGCGTTGTGCCTTCGTTACAAGTGCCTGCCTCGCATGTGTCAGCCGACAAAGACCAAGCCTACAAGGAGGACTGGGCCTTAAAGGGAGCAAAGAAGGCAGAACGATTTAGGGACGCACCGAAGTCTTAACTGGAAGCCAAGTTTGACATCGGTCAAAGCACTGGGAAGGACGTAGACACCGATGTTGTCGCCAAAGACATGCGGCGAGCTCGCGGCCCAAATGGTGAGAAGTTTGCCGTAACGGAATTTCTATCCGCCCAGCAAGTTTCATCCTTCTTCTCTCGTTTGGCAACGAAACTGTGTCAGCAAGAGGTGCAGGTGACGGAACAAGTTGTTCTCGCGGCAGAAGAGCAAGTTAACTTCTCTACAGCCAGAGACACCGTGCTTTCCTCCCCTCATATCGCCCACCCTATTAGTGTCGATCAGTACGATCTGTGTGCCTTAGTTAAAAGCAAGGAAATATAAAAGCTTAACATGGGGTTGCTACAAGTCCTCTGTGAGACCTTGGAACTTCAAACACCAATCCCGCCACTACGGATGAATGCACCCTACATTTATCTTCTTCAAGAACTGGTAGATTGTCGTAGTTGCTCTGCGGAGTAAATTTAAAAAGACGACACAACACTGCAACACTCCAACACTACAAGATCGATTTGTTATGAGAAATGAAAAGCTCGTGCCGTGGGCCGAAAAACGAATATTACCGCAACAGGAAGGGTTTTGCGAAAGAAAAATGATCTCATACAAACTATTTCATATTTCGATTCAAGTTACAGTAAAACTGGAAGTCTGGCAGAGTATATGTATACAAATAGAATTTTTTAAATATAAACTTTGTTTATTTCACTGGTAAAGGGATCATTGTCGATTAACGTTATTACAAAAATAACAACGAGAATACAGACAAAAATATCAATGTGCATTGTGACTTTCTTTATTCATATCATTTCAGTGATATAGCCTTTACTGTAACACCTGCAGATTTTTCTCCGAAAACCCTACCTTCCCCTTACCCCCACCCCCCTCCCCGGCGTTCGCCCCAATCCCCAATCAACTTAAACAAATTTTGTCACGACAGGCTCCTTGTCATGGCCGTCTTGAAACTTTTAGTACTAGCTAGGCAAGTAACACATTCTTATTATTATACCAGAATACTAACAGTCAAGTTTATCATCCTTAAACCACCCTGGTAAGTTTTACCATGTTAGACGTTTTTGTGTTTTCTCAGAACAAGGGTATATCAGTTGGACAGTCTGCCTGGAAATTAATTGCAAATGACTGGCTTTCACTAGTCTGTGACTGTTTTATTTTTAGGACTTAAGTCCTTCTCGCTGCCAGTAACTAGTCAACATAAATTCTGCAATATATTCCCTACGATGAGCAGTTTTAGTCTATTGAGAACTGCATTTTATCTTTTCGATACAGTTTGCCGCTTTGAGCAGCAAGCGAAGTCTTGTCACGCAAATGTAAGCGAGTGGAAACGGACGTTTGTTTTTAAGAACGCTTTAAGTACCAGGAATGTTAACTTTTTAAGATGATAAGTTAATTTCCTTGCTATAAAACACGTTATTTTGTAGTACAAGGAGGGAGATACTCAAATACGACCCTTGTGTGACGAACAGATGATTGCACTGCCGGACTTTTTGACCTGCGGTTGAGATGTAATTAATTCGGTGTCGAATAACGAAAGCTAGAATCAAAGCTTTTTTTAGCATCTATTTTCCTACGAATACCCAAAGGTAGGATGTTTTTTCATCAAAATAAAAAATATTTTAAGTTACAATGTGTATGATGTCTGATGTTGAACTGTAGAAGGTTTTCTGAGCTGATTTTTGATTGATGTTGGGTTTATTTATAGTGACGTTTGTTTGTAGTACAAATTGGTCGCGTTGCCAAAATTGACTTATCGTTTCAGTCTCTCAACGGGACAATTTTGTCGGGTCGCGCAAGAAATTTTCACACAACACGATATAAAGTATAAACGTAAAGACCATCGTAGTTTCGGCTTGAAATTCAATGTACCAGTGGGCTTTCTATGGTTTAGAAGTTAGCTAAAATTTGCTTATTCGCTGAAGCGCTTAGAGCGGGGTAGTTAAAACAGCTAGCAAGATGGAAAATTTAAAAGCTTTTCAAAATAAACTACTGTTTTGGAAAGAGCAAGAATGGTGTTATGATTAGCGTTTAGCTGTACGAGCGAAAAGAAAAAGCACCATTTTACCCTTTTTATAACGGCAGCGGAAAGCCAAAATGGCGATTTTCAAACTTTCCCCGACTTTGAAAAAACTAAACCGCTTTAGGAACTTTTAATTGCATTTTCGAAAATAACTCACTAAAGGGTTTATTTAGGCAAAATATGAAGAAATTGAAAATTTCACAACTGGCGCCGGGTTTTCGATATTTACAGACACTGGCTCTTAACATTGCAAAAATGCCAAGAAAAAAAATGTATATTTAAATATTGTGTATATTATGTATTGAGCGGCAAAATCGTGTCGATCAAGTAATGTATTGGAAAGAGGGATTAAGAAAGAATCGAAATAAATGCATCCCCTTTAACATAATGCTTTGAAAGAACATCATTGTTCCCAGTAACATAAAGTTCTTATTTGTAAGTAGCTTTCAATTTAGCCTTAAAACATCAAGTGATGGTTCCTTTTTATCTAATTTGTACCTATAAATAAAAAATTTTGCTAACAAAAGGACATGATTGATTATTATAAAATCTTTATTGATATTGAATTTACCAAAAGAGACGTCTGAAATATCCTTTACTTCATTGCTAGAAAGGGCTATCCACGATAAAACCTCTTTCCAAAACATATCTGCTACTTTGCAAAAGAAAAATAAATGCTCTGGGGATTCCGCTTCATTTTTACAGAACGTGCAGTACGGGGAGTCTACAATTTTGAACGCAAACAGTTTATAATTTGTGTACACAATACGATTTAAAAATCTGTATTGGAACGCTCTTAGATTTGTATCCAGAGTAACCTTAAAAGGCAAAGAGTATATTTTTGTCCATTCACTCAACAGGCTTGGATAATTGCCTTCCCATTTGGCTTGAGCAGTAGGCGGGGTTGATTTATAGAAACAAAATTTCTTGTACACATTTTTTGAACGGATGTTAAGAATATCCATCATCTCACCTTTTACTGACAAAAAATAAGAGCTTTCGTTCGACGGTGATGGCGGAAAAAACGCATTTCCTTTCATAATGGAGCGCCATTCACTAGGTGAAGCATTAACCATCAAAACAAAAAGCTGACTCGGAGATAATTGGGCTTTCAAGACTTTCTCACTTTTAAGGAATGCACGGTCATTCGAGATCAGGTCTCCGACTGTAATTATCCCACATTTGTGAAACAAGGGCTGATATATAGATTTACCTTGACTAAGTATATTCTTATTATTCCAAATCACTTGATTCATTATATCACCGTATGTTACAACATCTGTCTTAGCAAGAAAGGACCATGCGTCAAAATAGTCTTCATAAAACACCGGAAGGGATATGGGCAATTTACAAGTATCGAACTGGCATTTCAGAATAAATTTGCCACCCACATTCCCTAAATAATAATCCAACAAAATTTTCCAAGGACTAACATAGTCTTCGATGTATTTCTTTAAACACATTATTCTTTGGGCTTTGATCATACATTCTATATCAAGCATCTTTAGACCACCATGTTCAACATCATTGATTAACACAGAACGCTTAACTTTGTCTTTGCCATTCCAAATGAAACCGTGCAATTATTTGTTTACAGCTTGAATAACATCCTTGGAAACATAAAGAAGAGCTGCTTTTGACATAAATTTTGGAATGGCAAAAGATTTGACTTTTTGAATTTTTCCCAGAAGTGTTAGTTGTCCTTGCCACTTCCACGATTCCTTTAGTTTTGGGTTGCCGCCCTGGCCGTCAAGCTTCGGATCAAGGATAACATTAAAATCTCCAACGGCTATTATCCTACATTCATCATCAATGCCATTTCTGTTCAGTTCATCTGATCTGGTCAAAGAATAAAACTTGTTTGAGGTATAAATAATTAAAAATACAAATTTCTGGTCTTGCACTATCGCTTCCAAAAGAATAAACCGCCCCTGACTGTCTTGCCACACGGATTTTAATTCAAATTCCAAGGAATTTTTTTTACCAAGATAAGAATAACCCTACTATGCTCAGAGCCATGGGAAAGAAACATGTCACCTTTCCATTGCATTTTCCAACTATTTTCAATCTCCTTTGTACTGTACGTTTCTTGCAAGAAGCAAATACCCGCCGTAGTTGTTTCATTAGCCATGCAAATACAGCTTTACGTTTTTCAAAAGAACGAATCCCCCGAGCATTTAAAGACAAAAGTTTAAATGTTACGCTCATAAGTTTTAAATTTTAATGTAATCACCCGATCTTGCCACCCAACTTCATAAAAAATTCCACTGTTTAGAGCTTTTCTTGATTTGAAAAACATTAAATTACCAATAATTGTATCCCACAACTGGCCTTTCCTACAAAATGGTGAGCTTACTACGTACAATGAGACTAAACAAACAAGGTGACAAAACATGTTAAAAGGCAGCCACTGTATTGCTGCCATTGAACGAATCGAGGTGGCAAAATTACTAGACAAACATTAAAGACTCGCACATACAGAAAAAACATATCCAACGTAGAGCGGAAATTAATATTACTCCCTCTGAAATTTAGTATAGCTTTCCCATATGCACTTTCCGATTAAATTTGCTAGAAATAAAGACTACTCGGTACGTATGCTTAGGCCATAAGATAACCAGAATAGAATGAATAGCAAGCTAAATAATCCTTTACAAAGGAATCAATACTCCGCCTATGTATAATTTGTCCGGCTCGGTACGACTAAAGAAGGCACGCTTAACATCCTTCCTTGCGTCAGTGAGTTTCTTCCCTTGGTCTTTTCTTCGTCGGACAATTTCTCTTGGGAAATCTGTAGATATTCCATAGCCAGTGTCTTTCAAATCTCTCGCTTTTGAAAAAATAAACTCCCTATCACCGTAGCGAAGAAAGCGAGCAATTATTGGTCTTGGACGTTCATCATCATTTACTTTGCCTACTCTGTGGACACGCTGGAATTCAATGTCACCCATGTCGACTTCTAGTTTACTCTTCAAGAAAGATGTTAGGACGCTGAGTGAATCTTCCTGTTCGCCTTCTTCTTGAATTCCGTAGAAGCGCAAATTTTCACGCCTAGAGTAAACTTCGAGGTATAATAATTTGTCTTCGAGAGCTTTATACCGCGCTTTACATATCTTCTCGCAATTTGCTTTCACTTTTTCGTCGGCAGCGTTTAAGTTCATTAATTTGCTTGTTGAGCTCATTCAGGCCATCTTCCATCTCCTTCACTTTCGCTCCTGTTTCAGACTGATTCGCTTCAAGTTGATGGACTCGAGCGTCCAGCTTGTCAAATTTCTTCTCTAAACTGGAGACAGAGGAAATAATCTGTTCTAGTTTTTTGGCCATTTCCATTATCTGTGCGAGAATGCAATCGATTTTTGACCCAAGGTTTTCCGTCATTCCTAAGGCGTCTAAAATTTCGTCAGACGAGGAATCAAGCAGCGAACAACTCTCACTCACAGAAACTTCTTTGACCTTTTTCTCCTCCGGAGAGCGTAATTCGCTGTCTGATACACTTGAAACGCTTGACTCGTCTTTGCTGTTTTTTTCTTTTGCCCGACATAAGTTGTTTTTGCCAATATTTAGTTGTTATTTAGTTGTTTAGGAAACGGAAAGTGGGGAGAATCTTTCTGCACGTCTACCGCATGCCTCGACCCAGTCCATGGGTTCGAATCTTGCTCAAGCCTGAAATTTTCAGGCTTTTTTGTTCAGTTCTTTGTATTTACATTAGAATGGTTTCCAATTGAGTGTTGAAATTAATGCGCGCCCCGTTTGGTTTTTCTTTTGCAATTAGTTAGAAATTTAAAAAACGCGCAGATTTTTCTCGGCTTATAGTCAGATTCGTTACTTGTTCACGTGCATTTTCCCTGTGATCTGATTGGCGTTGTTTGCACTAACTGTGCTTGGGGAGATTGATTAATTTGGTTTTATTCTTACGAAACTCAATTGCCAATCGATCTATTGCATTATAAGAATCCTTCTGGAAGACCATAACACTGAATCATTTCTGCGCAGGGATATGGTCGTGTAAAGGAAACCCAAGTTCAACACTTTAACCTAAGAAATAATTATTGTTTGGTAGGTATTTGTCTTCAAATGATATTACATCACTGCCTCACGGAGTTTTTGACAAGCTGACTAAACTGTGGACCCTGTGAGTAATACGAAGTGACTCTATCAAACTGTTTATGTCTCTCCTCATTAGAAAGCAATTCCTGGAAAACAAGTGTCGTGAAGGTTCGACCGAATTGAATGTTGATGTTGCATTTGTTTGACTGGCCCTTCAGCAGGTTAAACTCCGGTCGAGTGGATGAAAACTTCAAGGAACAGTCACCCTTTCTCAAGGCTGGAGAGTAACTGCGAAGGACTCAACGCTAATATTTAATATAAATAGGTCCGCATAGCGTACACGTGTCTATTGCGAGATTGTATCTTTGATACACCGAGCGAGCGGAAACCTTTTTCAACGACTGCAAAGAGAATTTGGTGAGTGAACGTGTGCTTTTTTAACCTCTATAATGAATTTCAATGCTCTTGGGGCCAACGGCTGAATGTACACGCTTTGATGACTACACTGCATTCCAGAGCAAGTACTAAGCCTCTTTTGCGAAACATCGAGCTCCGTTTGGGGATTATTGAGCCCTCTTAATTTGGGGAGAATTGAGCCCTGTTTTGGGAGTATAAAGCCTGTGAAGGGATTAAACACAAACAACACAATTTGGGAAATGTATTTCGCATAGCTAGAAAATCTGCTACCACAGAATTGAAAACTCCTTTCATTGATGACACGTCTGCGAAGCTGTGGTATATTTACGTAGTCAAAGTCATGCAACTGCTTGAACAATGAGTGCATCACACCATGAACCTTGCAGTGACATATTAGTCAAATATTTATTCCATGAATTCTCGGTGTTGCTTTCAATGGAGTGTCCTGGGTTTGCCCTCAAATAATCAATACCAGCTTGTCTAACATGCACGTGATGACATGGGTCACCATATAACTGATGAGAAACAGCTCTTAAGAGACAGTCACCTGCACCACCAACATCTAGGGGTCTCTGCCGTAATCGAAAGTTTAATAATATGGTGGAGCCGAGTGACAATGTAGTTGTGTGTTGAAATTTTCCTGGGGACCTGGATTTAATCCAATATCACCTGAAGTCAAAAGATTCATTAGTGTCACAGAAAATCTTCTGGTATGGCTACTTGATTTTGTTTTTTGCCGGTTAGCTAACAAAGCATTAAGTTTCAGTTGGCTTTTCTTTAAAACCTTGTTTGGAGCGAGCCCTTTTAGATTAACAAAATTGGTGAAAAAACTGCTGGATCTGTTTAGATACCTTAAACAGCAAAAGTTATAGTCAGTAGCAAAGCAAATTTCGAAGACTTAGAAATAGATTTCCTAATCCAAAGCTTTAGTTTGTTTCTAGCTTTTCTTTTTTTCGTGGACGTTAAGACCTTCTTCATCGACAATTTAGACGGCTCTCGGTCCCTACGTCGTTTCATTTGTTTGGCTATTTCGAAACGTGTACAACTTGTTGTCACACATGAAGACAGCAAGCTCTCATCAGTCGATTTTAATAAAGCAACGCTTACGTTTTTACTACGCTTAACATGACTTTGACTTCGTAAATATACCACAGCTTTCGCAGATGTGTCGTCAATCAAAGGAGTTTTAAGTTCAGTGGCAGAAGATTTTCTAGCTATGCGAAATACATTTCCCAAACTGGGCTTTGTATTTAATCCGTTTACGGACTCTTTAATCCCAAACCAGGGCTCAATTCTCCCTAAAAGGGGCTCAATAATCCCCAAATGGGACTCGATTCTTCGCAATAGAGGCTAAGTATTTGCTTTGGAATGCAGCGTAGTCATCAAAGCGTGTACATTCAGCTGTTGGCGCCAACAGATGGAACACTTGAAGGTATCTTTTAAAGCCGTTTATTCGACCAGATTGACTCATACTGCGACATACTGAAAAAGTAAGGCTAAAAAAGCAAACGTTCACTCACCAAATCCTCTTCCCAGTCGCTGAAAAGGTTTCCGCTAGCTCAGCATTTCCGCTCGCTGCGTGAATTTCTTCTTACAAGGACTTCCGTAATCTTTCGTCCTCGAATTCAATTGGTTCCGATTACCCCTGGCGTTCTTTTCTCGAATCCAATTGGTCGAATATCCCAAAACTCGTCAGGATTGGTCTTCACGATTATATATCGACGTGGTTACGCGTTCCAAACATATTTGTGCTTGCTAACGCTTCAGTCTCCTCTTCGTGTTAGCCATAAGATAATGTGAGCTTGGTAAGAACCTTATGCGTGTTACGTCATATTCTCAATTATATGAAGTACTTACCGAATTTTCTTTCGTTTTTCCAAAGTGTCTATGTGCTTCGCACTAGACACAAAAACCAGAAATTGCTAGCTAAAGCAATAACCTTAGGCAGCAATGTTGCTAACGACTGGCTTTTTTTCCAACAAGTCATCTGCAAAACCTATACGTTCCATAAGGTTGTTCTTAGTGACGCAAATTTTGTAAACCGACCCAAATGAAGAGTGAATAGTTGTTTATCAGGCACGGCGGCTACACTTTACGCAGATCATTTCCGTGCTGGGATATGACTGTGAAACCGGGGAAACCAAGTCCAACATTTTAACCAAAAAAAATATATTATTGCGTTTCGTAGGAATTTGTCCTCAAATGCTATCACATCACTGCCCCACGGAGTGTTTTCCAAGCTGACTAATCTGTTGACCCTGTGAGTAATAAGAATTGCATCCATCAAACTCTTTGTATGCCTCCCTCATTAGAAAACGATGGGAAAACTAGTGTCCTTATGGACCGACTGAGTTGAATAATATTGAATTTGTTTAGCCGAGCCTTTATCGGGTAAAGATTTGGTCAAGTGGATGCAATCTTTTTCCAAAAACAACCAGTTGGACTCAAGACTGGAGAGTGGCTGCAATGCACCAAACACTAACACGTATAAGGAGGGATTACAGTCATTTTTTTAGCAAAGAGGATATGATTTGAAAACGAAATAAAAGAGGAATGGAATTTTGTACACACCCCCAGACAGTCCACCCCACGTAAGGACGCTTGGGGTTGTGAACTGTTTTGTTGTCCCTCTGTTAAATATTAACTTTAAATTGTAATTTAAACTCACCTTCAATTCTTAACAAATTTCAATTTTCTTAAAATTCATCAATTTCCCCACCCCTTTTTTCTTCACGTTCACTTTAAAAATTGCGAAAAAAAATGTAAAGGAATTATTGGAGCTCGCACTATGAACCTGGCGAAGCCTTTTTAGATTGAATGTATTCGCATGGAGATAATTAAGAAAAAGCGCTACAACGTTGGAAAAACAGCGCATCTGCCTGTAATCCCACTTAAAAACAAGTGTCGTCCGATTGAATTGATTGGATTGAATGACGATCAGTTTCTTTGGCCGGGCCTTGAGCAGGTTAAACGTCCCTCGACTGTATAAAAAGTACAGCCACTCTCACGCAATACTGGAGAGTAGCTGCAAAAGACCGACACAAAAATTGATAGCTTAAGTAGCGACCTTAGTTGGTTAGGTAACGTATGTATCAGTGACCAAAGTTGTTAACGATTAGTTTACTTTAATTCTTGCAATTGATCTGGATAAAGGCTGTTCTTAGTGACAAACATTTTGAAATTAGAATCAAATAAATATCGCTGCATAGGATAAAGGGCTTAATCTGCACAAACAAAACTCGCTGCTTTCTTCTGTCCCTTTTGCGCGGTATCTCTCTGATTACACAGCAACGTTTCTTGTCAACGTTTTTTCCCGACTGGTTTCGCAACTAGTTTTTCACTTGAAAAGAATCACGTCCCAGTAAGGGTGTGGACAGCAAAAAACCCACAAAAAGTTACTTGAAGGATATGATTTAAATCCTCCGTTGCAAAATATGCAATGTTTAATTTTGGGGCTCACGGATTTAACAATAACGTGTTGATAATACGAAAAATTTTCATGAATAATACAGATCAACGGCTTAATCAGAGCAAATAATATACAAGCTAGTTTGGTCATCATATTACTTGAGACTGTTTGGACTAAAAAAAGATAAAGAAATTTTTAAGACCGTTTCAAAAAATCGAACTTTTTACATAAAAGGACATGTTTTTCACAAAGATACATTTTGTAAAAAGGCTGCCTTTTTTTCGTAAAAGTACAGTTTTTACTTAAAAAGCTGCTCTTTTAAGTAATTATGCAGCACCTTCAAGTATAAAAACCTCTTTTTTACAAAGCACATACTTGTAAAAAAAGCTGTCCTTTTAATGTCCTTATTGGGCGGATGATTGATTGGTTTGTTAATGATTTAAGTTGGGACGAGAGGGGTGGTGTGGGTTGTATTCTTGGGGATATATGTAGGCGTAAGTGGTTGATACCATGTATAGCTTCGTACCTTTTTCTCGCGCGAGTTTGGTTGGTTTTTAGCATTATTTTTAGCTTTGAATGTGTCTAAGACCAAATCTCTTTGACAATGAGGTCAGTCTTCATGTTTTGTGAAATCGTATGGTGTTGGAGGTTAAACTCGCAACAGAGGCCGAATAACTGCGGTGTCTGCGACATCCCTTGCATTTGCGTCTGTGCTATCTGTTCGCATTTTTGCAAAACCTTGGTGGAGGGAGACCAAAGAGAAGACTTGGAAAGAGGTGCCAATTCATGGAAAATCTTAGGCTTCTTTTTTGACTACTAACTTCATCTTATGTTGCCGAACAGGTCCCCAGAATATTTAACACTACCACACGAAATGTTATGCTTCTATACAAGTTTTTAAAATCAAGATTATAAATGTTTAGTTGAAACACTTCAGTAGAACTTTCTAGAAAACGTTCTTATCTTAAATGGATTGCATTATATAACAACTTCAACCGAGTTATTTGGAAATCACCTTTCCACTGATAGTCATGCACACATGGAAAAGGTAATTAGGCATGCTCACGCCAGATCATTCCTTTTGTTAAGCGTGCCCGGCGCCGTGGCGAGTGCATGTCGTCATGCAAGGAAATACCTGCTTAAGAACGTTTAAATGATCAGTTTATATAAGGAACCTTAGCTAGCCTGCGTACTACGCACCTGACGGGATAGGACCAGCCGGCCCTCTCGAAACAGAATTGTCATTCATATCTGTCAGCATAATAATTTTTCTTTCCTTTTATATATTTTTTTCCAATTATATAGCTCCACTAGAGTAGAGCACTTTACGGGTTAACAAAGAAAACCTTCACTTATGTTATATATGTGACTCAATTTTTGTGGTCATGACGTCATATGTACATTCATGGCCATTCCGTCACACCATGCTTTATGTTAAATGTTGGAAGTGTCCTTGAGCACTCACGCGCCTACATACTGGTAAAAAAGGCGAACTACCGTCCCACTAACTCTTCACCTCTAAACCCCTTTTTTCTGCGGGTTCGAGTAAAAGGGATGTCCTTTCGTGGATATTTTACCTTATTTTTAACACTGGCAAGAAGCAGAACTCCGGTTGCCCATTATCAAGGGAGAAATTTGATCTGAAGTCGTAATATGACCGCGGATTTGTTTCAGTACGGTGATGTTACATAATTGGAGTGAAGACAATCCTTTTTATAGCTCTACGTGGAAAGAAAAAAGACCTGACGAATACTGGACGGCGCATATAGAAGAAATTGGATAACTTTAAGGTTGCCGAACACAGTTTTCTTTTACCTGTGGGTTATTCATCCTTATTTTCAACCAGTGGCAGTGTGGCAGAAATTGGCAAGATGCAAATTCAACTAAGAGAGATTACATTTTGGTATGTCTTATTGGGCTAAGTACCGTTGCTATGGCAGTCATGAGATTTTTTCCATCATTTGTCTCTAGACTCATTTGTCTCTAAACTCAGAAAAATACCATGACTGGCCTATTGACACTGGCTCGTGAGATTTTGAGAGAAATATATTTTATAATTTAATGTTTTGCATTTTAACGTTTTTCTCAACATGTCCTCCGTCAGATTTCAATTTTTGTTTCTGGCGAGTTACCCATTTCTGAATTACTTTTCTACCAAATTTCATGAAATTCCAATGAACAGTTCCGTAGGTATCAGTGCATTTCCACTGAACCATGCAGTCTCGATTGTCTGGTTAACTGCAAATGCGTTGCACATAACTGGGTCTCGATCCATACAAACAAACACACAAAGGCAAGGTATTTAACAATTATCCTGCGAAATCGCGCGGAATATCACCTGATACTTAGCCGACGAGGCCGTAGGCCGAGTTGGCTAAATCAGGGGATATTCCGCAAGATTGAGCAGGATAATTGTTTTATTATTCAACAAATTCCCATCGCCTACCATTTTCAGAACGAGAAAAACTACGGCTCTATGATAAAAACGCTAAAAGCTAGCAACACATAAGCTTAATAAAAATCAAAACAGAACTTCAAGAAATCGAAGTTTACTACCGTTCACTTAAAAAGACGTATTTACAAACTCATGTTTGAAAATGACAAGACAAAGGAAAAAAAATATTGCTACCTTACCGAGAGTAAGTCCTCTTCCTGTGAATTAAAATCTTTTCAACTTTAGTCTTTACAACTTTCCGTGAGCAAGTGTGCTGCTTCGTTCGCAATAGCATTTTCTTGGTTGAGTTCTCACTATGAAAATTCCAAGTCAACCTCTGGATATCTTGTGAGCTGAAGCAAATACTTGTTGACTTTTTGAGAGCATTTAATCGTGGAAAGTTTCTTCCAGAGAGTTAAAATGTCCGGAGAACACTGCTGAAACTGTCTCGCTTTTCAAAATGGCCGCCAAACAAGCAATGAAAGAAAATCTGCAGTGCACTTCCAAATATGGTCATTTACGTATATCGCAGGATATCTGTCATGTAGGATGACAGATATTGAGGGCTTCCTTACCATATATGGGCATAGTGACAATTTGTTGAATAATAATTTGCTATAGTATTACCTATAAGAAAACTAACGTTTTTCACAAACAGCAAACTGTTAAATTAACACTTGCAGAAAATAAAATAATCACTGTACATGCGCTAAGTTTGTTTCTCTTAAGGAGGCTCGCAGCAGTTTCCCTGCTACCCTTAATTTTAAATAATGGCCCCTATCTCAAAATCTAGTCCGACACTTTTTTGACAAAACTTGAAGTATTTGAACTACTCAACCTACACAACTTGTATGCGAAATTAGAGAAAAATCGGTAACACCGTTTTCAAGTGAATCGTGAATCACTTTACGGGCTGATTATGGTCATTCCTGCAATTTTCTCCATTATTTAAAGAAAAATAAAACTTAAGACCTTCTTTTTTAAGTTGCAAGATCTTTTAGGGACTGTGCAATAATTAACAGGAGGGGGCTGTAAAACCAGAGAGGGGGTACCATGTAAACTCATGGCCTAAGGAATATTTTCAGTTTTTTTTAAATTTTCAGCAAGTTCTAGTTAAATTAACATATCTCCAAAACCATTTAACATATTTTGATTATTTTTTCAAAGAAATACTTCTCAGGAAATTGTCCTACTTTAACGCTTAATGTGACGTCAGAAAACATCATACTGACGTCATAGCATTAGTTAATATTTAACTAACTACACAACATAAACTGTCACATGAATGTTTATGTCCAAAATACTCAGAGATGACAAGCTCAAAAAATCCCTTATATGTCTCATTATTTTCTACAGTGTCTAAGAATTATTTTGATACATAATTCACCTAGCAAATGTATCTACTGAAAAGTGAATAAGCCACCTTAAGTGATCCAGGTAGGTCTTCTAGAAACAACGAAACATCAAATAAACAGATGCTGAAGCAATAATCAGTTTTCCGATGGCTCCAATTTCATGTATTTTCAAATGTAAAACGTGTAGGATAGTTTCAGTCTTCTTCCCACGTCAGATAACTGCTTTCTTCATTAGCTGTTACGTCCAGTGTTAGGTTTTTGCAATGATAGATAACTAACGAGGTGCATAGCGGCGAGCTGGTATATCAGTAATTATTCGATATCCAGCAAGTCCGAGTAGAATAATTGTTTTATTAAACGTCGACCACTATAGCTGTTATAAAATCAAGACAGAAAGAAAAAAACGAGTAAGAGATAAAAAGGGACAAGAATTGGTCACATGACTGAACGAAAACGGCGCCAAAAGCTTGCTAAGTGTGCAGCGTTTCTCTCCAAAGCTGAATGAATCAAAATGAAACTACTCCGAACCAAAGTGAACGAAGTGGCACAAGTTTTGGGAAAAAATCTACTAATTTTTGGCTCTGAAAATGCGGTACGTGTTTGATTTTTCTTGAAACATTGTTATAATCATAGTTCAAAGTGGATTGAAGCTGTACGATTTCACCATATTACTAATATCCCCCCTCAGTTAATATTAACAGTAACTTAACGCCATGATTTGTCACCGTAAGGATTCATAAGAATGAAACGAGGTGTTAGCTTCTTGCTGCAAAATATGACAATGTTGACAGATAATTACAATTTATTGAGACCTGTTGATAAACAGAGAAGAGAAGAAAAAGGAAAACAAAGCGCGCAATATAATCTCCTACCGAGCCCAATTTTAGCAGCGTTCTTTATATTTCCTCTTATTTGGTCGTCCGCTAAAAACTTTTCTTGCTCTGCGGTTACCGCGGGCCTGTTTAACCGAACGGAAATAGAGTCTGGCCGCAGGTCAAGCGTAATTTGTCGAATAAGTTCGAGAAATTTGTTCGCTTTTTTTAACATCCTCTGCCAGGCACTTTTTTGCCCTACAACGTAAAAGCCGGCGTGGATCAAGTGTTCGCTAGAAATTTCTTGGCTTGGTTTCGTTGAATTTCTTTTCGTCTATCCCGTTGTATGACTAATGAAAACAAGATCGCAGTGAATTTTAACCTGATTGCAGCTTATTTTTTATCAAGTAACTAAACTGATTTCTACTCAGTCTACTAAAAAAAAAAAAAAAAACAAACGAAAGTAGTTACTTCGTGGGCACAGGCGGGACAAGTACCCCTTTGTCGCTTGCATAAGACATATAATAACAATAAGCCAAAGAGACATATAACAGTAAGCCAAAGAGGTAGCCTGCTTGCGAGATAAATTTCAGCGCAATATTTGCTACTGTTTATTCGACCTTGTTGACGTGACTGGACATCGAAGGCCATCGGGGCATCGCTTCTCTGGACCCTGGGCGTACATCAAAGTAGCATTAACCTGGGCATTGAGTATTTCCGCTGCTTTACGTGGTTCTCGATTTCTTCTGTTTAAATTTCCCTGGACCACCAGCGTGAATGATTCCGAGATGTTAATACTGATTCAAGCCGGCGTGCGTTGCGTGAGATGTGTACATCAGCTGGGTTTACATTTCACGCCGGGTGACCCTTTATAAAACAAAGTTTCCGCAAGAGCGGAGTTATCAAGACGGCGCATTAACCGTAACCTTAACTATTAGTTACATTCTAGCGTCTCCGATAAAAAAGGGGTTGCTTGTTGATTCTGATTAGGTTCGGCTCATGTACACATTACGAGCAATCTCTCTTTTCGCTTAGGGACAGTCGCGCGCGCGATTGGTTCCCTTATATGCTACGAAAGCAAAATTAGCCGTACATATACAGAGCAGATTAATTTCAGCCGTACCCTTGGGTATATGCTATGTAAAAGAGCACAGAGCAGATTAACGCAAAGGCAAAATTAACCGTGCCCTTGGGTATGTGCTACCTAAAAGGGCACAGAGCGGATTAACGCGAATACCTAAAAGGGCACAGAGCAGATTAATGCGAAGGCAAAATTAACTGAACCCTTGGGTATGTGCTACCTAAAAGGGCACAGAACAGATTAGTGCGGAGAAAAAATTAACTGAACCCTTGGGTATGTGCTACCTAAAAGGGCACAGAGCGGATTAATGCGAAGGCAAATTTACTTGTGTCCTTGGGTATGTGCTACCTAAAAGGGCACAGAGCAGATTAATGCGAAGGCAAAATTAACTGAACCCTTGGGTATGTGCTACCTAAAAGGGCACCGAACAGATTAATGCGAAGGCAAAATTACTTGTGTCCTTGGGTGTGTGCTACCTAAAAGGGCACAGAGCAGATTAATGCGAAGGCAAAATTAACTGAACCCTTGGGTATGTGCTAGGCAAAATTACTTGTGTCCTTGGGTATGTGCTATGTAAAAGGGCACAGAACAGATTAATGCGAAGGAAAAATTAACTGAACCCTTGGGTATGTGCTACCTAAAAGGGCACAGAGGAGTTTAATGCGAAGCCAAAATTACCTTTATCTGCGGGTATATGCCCCGGGGGGGGTACTGGGGTCAATTTTTGTTGGGTATGTGCCGCTGGCCTCTCCGAACCCCTACCCCATTATAGTCTATTCTGTAGCCAATTATAGACCCCATGTTAGTCACTTTTGGGCAAATATACCCCAAATCCCTATTTGCCAGAATATACTTACCCCTGAAATCCCGCAAATGTGCGACCCCATTCTAGTAACTCTATTAGCTCCTAATGAAAATGCAACCCCATTATAGTCAATCCAGTCGTAAAAATGCGACCCCATCCAGCGGCACATCCCCATTAGCCTATTACTAGGAAGTACACCCCCCGGGGTATATGCTTCCTAAAAGGGCGCTGCGATTCAACTCGAAATTGTTCCCGCCAAAACTACACGGTGAGCCACAGTCCAAAGCAATTCCTTTTACCGCTTCCACAACAGGGCCAAATTTTGAGGAGCGAGCCAACCCGTCTTTCGCACACTCTCGCTGCCGAGGCAATCTGGCATAAAGCTCAAACGACGACAAAACAGAACTATGGCTTGGTTGTCTGCAGAAGTCACAACCTCGCTTGGCGGGCTTCCGATGTATTGATGCTACAGTGTATTTCGTCAGGACAGTGGTGAAAATTTCGCTCTTAGCAAATTCGTCTTAAGCCTTAAGCCCGTACGCAAGTTTAGTGACTACATACCAGTGCTTTCCTGGGTCCCGATTATAGCCAGTAACTCTGGAAACATGCGGAAAGCGACCAAGGATACTCGGACGACTCGCGATCGACGCCATGGCTCTATTTTATCAAGCCTAATAACCAGTGACACAGTAAACTCATTGTCCTCTGTAGATTGCTATTTCCGCTCAAGTAGAACATTAATGATTTTGTAGCCTTTTAACTTATTAGTCTTCAACACCAATCAGATCTACGAATTGAGTCTCTTCCTGTGTGAAAGCTTTGTATATGTTGTACATTGTAGTATGGTCCTTGGTAGACAATTGATTGTGGCCGGGAGGGATAATTGATGAGGGAACGTCATCAAACAAATCAAACTCAGTTCAAACTGATTGGCGAGCCCGGGTTGGCGAGTACATTGTTAGTGTTCGGTGTACACCGGGTGTACAAAACGTCGAATTTCAATTTCACATGAAAGTTGAAATGCATCGCAAAATAATACCTTGTCACAAACAGAAATGTATGCGAGGTTCTATTTGACTTGTCCCCGTACTAAATACTGTACTCTGTTTCCCAATGTATAGTCATTTGAAAACTATAAATAATGCGTACATCAAGGCATAGATTTCGTCGTTCGTTATGTAGACCGTCAATCAAAAATGACAAGTTTTGGTTTCAAAATATACCTGCACGCATCTAAATTATGCGTTTTGTTACGGACCGAAGAACATTTTAGTTGGCGAAATTTATTGCCGACAGTGATTGCACAGGCACATGCTTGACGTGTAAATTAACATGTTACAGTAGAATGTGAATTTATTATACCACCCGTGGAACCAAACTAACCGCAAGATCATTAATAGATTGACAGAACTTCGCGCTTTGAATTACTTCTTGCTGTGAAATCCTGAGCTAACCAAAGCTCCCCATGTGCAGGAGTTGAAACAGAGCAAGATTGTAATCTGTTCGCACAACGGCGCCATCATGTGCTTGTTTAGTCGAACTGAAGACAGAATTTTAACTTGAACAGGTTATCTCTATGCAGCTCAGAAACAGGATTACTGTAGTGAGGAACGTCGGAATTCACCTGTTCTCAGTTTAGGGTTGTGGACAGAATGGTAAAAACAACACTCAAACAACTGGGAAGCGATTCAACTTCTTTTAGATAGCATCCGATTTGTATCAGAACATTTGGAACTTTTGGAACAGAGAGCTACAACGAGTGCAGGTAAAACAGAGTCAACTTTGTGTGGTATAGCCAAAAAATGTCGCCCTTCCTTCCTTCTTTCTTGGTAGTTTGTTCGGTTCTTGCTTAGATTGCTTCTTGATTTTCGTACTGACTCGCCATGAATGTGTGACAGTTTTTATTAAATGCTTCTCTTTCATTTTACTGTGTTTTACTTTATGTCTTGTCTTGATACTTCGGAGTAGAAAGCCTTCCTGACTGATCGAACCCACCGCTTGTAATTTTTTTATGATCGACGTTACGATGAAAGAAATTATTTAGCTGAATTGTAAACACAACGCTAACTGCTTAAATTTCTTTTTCTACACAGTTTCTTGTCGCATTAAGAAATTAGGCACTCTGGAACAATTTTGATTTGTGTCTCAGTGACGCTGTTGGAATTTCTGCTTAATTTAAATTCGTTGCAAAGTGATTTTCTCGTCCATTTTTCTCACCAGGTTGCTTGCTCATATTTAAAGATGAAAAACAACAAGGGAAAACATAAACGCAAAAACACAATGCGGACCGCTGAGGAAACAGTAAAGTTGACTTATTTTCCTTCAAAAATAAGACTTCAGCAAGACATTCACCGACAGCGCTTTTGCAGCATTCTTTGGAAAGCTTGTTAAGGTCAAGAAGAGTACTCGTGAAACTACAGTTGCTCTGTTAAAAAAACGAATGAACTCACTTAGTTACGCTCCCGGCAGCCGGGGAGCGACTCGACAGACTTTGCAATCTAAATATCGGTAGGCATTTTTCACTGATTCGCATGCCCACTGGTTGTTTAGTTCTGTCATTCATCAGTTAAACAACTTTGCTAAAATAAACAATATCGCCCAGGCATCAGGCCGTTTACTGGGAAAAGTCATCTGAAAAATGTTTTCTGAAGCTTCCAAGCACAGTTATGGAGGGAAAATGGCACAACCTTTTCGCCCGCGAAGTATTTCTCGGGTGTTTTAAAGAACACACCCTAAACTATTTTTCGGAAGCTTTTAGAGTCTCTTTTTGGACAAAATAGCTTTAGACCGAGAACTGTTTCACCTATAGTTACTTGAATAACTTTTTCATTTCGATCTACAGACACGCTACAAAACCATGCTACACTAAGCTCACTCACTAAATCGGCGATTCTAATTTACTTTAGTCTCTAATTAAGGACAGAAATGGCATTCACTTCAAGTGAGGAAGCTGAAAATGTAACATTACAGGGAGCTGATAAAATATTCCACAACTGAAAAAACATAGAGCTTTACACTAAGACTATAAAATTGACGACAGAGCGACTGACTCTTCAGTTTGTTGGATAATTAAATTAGCAATCAGTCAAAACAACCCAATGTGCGGTGACGAATACTAAACTGGATTGAGAAAACAACACCAACCCTGTCTAAAATAGTCACACTATCTAATTTTGGGATAAAATGTAAACTAATTGCAAAATGAGAATTGCTTAAAAAACGAACTTTAACGAAAAAAATCTTAAAAGACTGCGCAATGAACTGCAATTTTTTAAGCTTACCTCAGATCGCTTATTTACGAAATTCATTTTATATGATTAAACGTAGAAAATGGGACAACTGACTTTCACAAAACTAAAACTGCATTAAGATAAGCACTTGCTTGCCTGCATTCATACATATAAATGTAAATCTAACTAGAACCACTGATGTTGCTGGTAAACGAACACAAACACGATGCTCGACTGAAGAGGCGACAACCTCGTTCCCGGGGTCCTTTCTCCTTATGACGTAGGAAAACTCAGTTTGCCCCGCGTACTGAGCTCTGATTGGTCAATTTCAATTTCAGTCGCGTGCACCGTATGCCAGGCACTAATTAGTACCAGAGCCATGAGCAATTTACCTATCTGGTCACATGGCATTTAGGTTATTTCTAATTAACACAACAGGGGCGGATCCAGGATCTCAGGAAGGGGGGTTGTTCTATTATAAGAAATAGACAGCAGAGGGAGTGTGCCCTCCTTAGGAATTAACATTAAATGTATAGAAATTCTCTCGCGAACCCTCTCTTAAGTCTTGAAAACAGTAAGGATGGTCACACGGGTTCCTGGAAATTGGTTTCCTCTTCCCGATCTCAGTGACACCGGAGGATCATCCGGCGGGGTACACTTCTAGCATTAGTGATCAAATCGATCGGCTTCTCCCGGGCGTAAAAGTGAAGCGATTGTTTGTCTCTGGGAAACTAACTTCCTCTAGCAGTAACGAACTGCAGAAGGTGTGCAAGGAATTCATGGTTGACGAGAGTGCCTGCAAGAGTTTTGTGCAACACCAAGAGTTTCTTGCTTTAAAGGCAAAAAAAAGAGCAGCCGAAAGAAACACATTGCCAAACATTGACTGGAACGACGAGCACCAAGTCAGCTCGCTGACTGCAAACAAGTTAAGACTTACAAGTCAGTGGAGGGAAAGCGACACTAGTAGCTCGTGTTCTGCGTTATGTTCGTGTTGGTCAAGACTCACTGGAAATCGAAGGTAATGACACACCTACAACTCTACAACTAGTGACTCGGTGCTGAAATCTAGCGATTCAGAAGACGACTCAGACGACACAGACGACGATGCGCAATCAGTCTGTTCAGAAATGGACGGCTTTGTCCAACATAGTTATGACGTATACTGTTTGCCCTAGACGCTTATGTTCGAACGGATTACAATACAAAACAAGTAGTGAATTCAGAGATATTTAAGCTTTTACTACTAATGTAGGTAGAGGGGGGGGAGCTGGTCATAATTTTTTGGAGATCAGGAGGGGGTAAGACCTGAACTTGCCTTTGTTGGCAGGGGCGGCACTAAATAATATTTCTCTATGTGAGGCTCATTTTTTAGCCCCCCCCCTCCTGATAATTATTGCACAGTCCCTTATGATAGCAAAACATTTTTAAAGTACATTGAGCTTCCTAGGTAGCTGCCATTTTACAATATTGATATTTATTATTTCAATAGCAGCTTATTATGGGACGACCAAACACTGAAGCAGACGAGCAGCCGATTTTGAAAACTCCACCAAACAATCAAGCTGAACGAGATAGAACAAATCGTTAAACTTGACGCGAAGTTTTCACTTTCGGTTAGAGGTCAATTCGCTTCAGCGCAACTGATTCCGATTTAGTGGCATTTGTCAACTTACGCACAACAGCCAGTAGTCCGAGATGATTTCACAAGCCTTGTCAGTTAAATGACAGGATATTGAAATATAGTAAAACATTTTAGTTTTAACGAGACTCAATCAGTCAAGCACTCTATTGCATTATATAAGAATCCTTCTAGAATCCCATGAGACTGAAGTTATTTCTATGGGGGGATAAGGACCGTGAAACGGAAAACCAAGTCCAATGATGAATTAATAAGTTATTGCATTTCGTAGGTATTTGCATTCAAATGCTATCACATCCCTCCCTCAAGGAGTGTTTGCCAAGCTGACTAACCTAGGATACTTGTGAGTAATAACAGTTGACTCTATCAAACTTTTTATACGCCTCCCTCGTTTGAAAACAATCAGTGACACACTTGCCTAACGGTTCGTGTACCACTTTTTGTTCTTACCACATTTTGACGTCATTTGTGATATATTACTAAACAGACGCTAAAATGACGTCATAAAATGTTCAAGACTCAAGTGAAACAACAAGCCGCAGGCCAGTTGCTTTACTGCCAATGGCGTCTTTTTTACTTTCAATAGGAGTACAGACCAGTATAGACCAGAGTCGATTTGTTTTTAACAATTACAAAGAAAACTGCGAGCAAACAAGGCTTTCATAAGCCTTTTAACGTGAGTGTTTTCAAGAAAACGCGCGCTGAATGAAAAACACGATTCAGCATGCGGCAAACTTAGCGCTGAGTGAAACAATGAGAAAAATCTTGCGGGAAATCTTACCACGCTTTGACGATTTTGTGCATTTTTGACCGAAAGCAAAATATACCCGAGACTCTGAGTTATTACTTGAACAGTAACAAAACAAATCGCTTGGCAAAGGTTTTACTTGGCAAATTCATCGAATGTAGCACGACTTCACAAGTACATTCAAAAAACAAACAGCAAACTTGTTTTGACAAAAATTAACTTCAGAAGCAAATTTGTATAAAACTGACCTTTATTTCGTTCGAAAAAGAGCTCAAAATCCAAACTCAGTGAGTTACTTTTCCTGGTTCGTGGAAATTGATTTTCATCCCTTTCAACTGCCTTTTGTAGAGACCGACAGCAACTGATTCTCGCCGTTCAGAAATTTTCGCTGTGCTCAGACTATCACTGGTTTCTGAAAAGTTCAGGCAAAATTTACAGATTACAGATAGTGTTCCCATGAACATTTGCAGTATTGCTGTAGTTCTGTCACAAAAACTTTACGAACTGACAGGCACAACAGATTCGCAAAATAGACAGGATTGAGTTGCCTATGACGTCAGTTCTTTTAGCCAATCAGCGCGCAAGAATTCTTCCAGTTATTTGAAAAAAATATTCGCAAATACCAGTGAACAAATGATCATATCACAACTCTGTATCTTGTTTTTATTTTTAAGAATTCTGCACTTTACTGTTGGTATTTATGCATATTTTGAGACTAACCCTGTAAAAATACGTCTTCAATATTTTTATTCAGCGGCCTTATTGAACTCAAAACTGGACTATTGTTGATTTATACAATAACTGAAGATAATGTGCGCGCTGTGATTGGTCAATACCTATTGATTACTATACCAGTAAACCACCTGGAAAATGTAGTTATTATACAAAAGCAATATACCACATATTTCTATGGATTATTGGTTCAATAAACCACTTGGGATGTTGAAATAACACTCGAAAAGCTTGTAAATCACTCGCTGTGGGCTAATGACTTACAATCTCTTCTCGTGATCTTCCAACATCCTGCATGGTTTATTCAGGCAATAAACCATAGAAATGTGCGGTATATTGCTCAAATTAATGGCAGTTCTTCGTAGCTCACCCTACAGAGGTTTTCAATGAAATGTTAATCTAACTCACCTCCGTTTTGGTTTTTTTTTTATCACACACTGTCATTAGCTAGAAATTAAAAACTGGAGATTTTTTTCAGCTAGTCAGATTGGTCACTTGTTCACGTTTATTTTCTCCATGATGTGATTGGAGATGTTTGCGCTTGCTGTGATTGGCCGGTCTTAGTTTTACGACATTCAATTCTCAATCGGTTTATTGCATTAGAAGAATCCTTTTGGAATCCCATTTCGGTGCGGGAGTACGCTATGTGTGCAGGGATATGACCATGAAAAGGAAATCCAAGTCCAACATTTTAGCCCAACAATAAACAAATTATTGCGTTTCGTAGGGATTTGTCTTTAAATGCTATCACATCCCTATCTCACGGAGTGCTTGCCAACCTGACAAATTTGCGGTGGCTGTGAGTAATAAGAATTGACTCTATCAAACTGTTTATATCTCCCCTCATTACAAAGCAATTAGACTATAAGTGTCGTTAAATAAGGTCTGACCGAATAAATGCTGAATGTTGACGTTGAATTTTTTTGGCCGGTCCCTTAGCAGAATAAACGCCGGTCGAGTGGATGAAAACTTCAAAGGACGGTAAACCTTTCTCAAGACTGTAGAGAAGTTGCAAAGGACTCAGCGTCAGTATTTATTAAAAAAAAGAAAATTGCTAGCTAAAGTAGCAACCTTAGGCACCAAAGTCGTTAACTACTGGCTTTTTTTCAAGTTCAACTAGTCATCTGGAAAACGTGTACGTCCCGAAAAGGCTGTTCTTAGTAAGAAAAATTTCAAAAGCAAAATTTCAGAGCTGATAATCAGACAAAAGGGTTACAACGTACAAACAAATTCTTGGTTTATTCTGTCCGTTTTGAACGGTATATTGTGAGATAGCGCATTTGCCAGCTCCCACATTAGCTTGTTAGCTAGGCTGGTTTTACACCACTGTAATCACAGGGACATAGGTCGGAATCTTTCACAAGCCTGGATTTTGCGGGCTGTTTTTGTTGCGGGTGTTCATATGAACAGACGGCACATAAAATATTATTGTTAACATTAGAAAGATGTTCAATTACGTGTTGTAATTAATTCGCCTTCGTTTTGGTCATTCCTTATCATACGCTGTAATTAGTTACAAATTAAAACTTCCATATTTTTCCTAGCTTAAGTCAGTTTCGTTACTTGTTCACATGTATTTACTCCATGATCTGTTTAGTGTTGTTTGTGCTTGCTGTAATTGGCCAGAGTGATTATTGTGGTTTTCGTCTTACGACCCTCGATTGTCAATCGCTCTATTGCATTGTGAGAATCCTTCTGGAAGCCCGTGAGACTGAAATCATTCCTGTGCCGGCATATGACCGTGAAACGGAAACAGGTTCAACATTTTAACCTAAGAATAAATAAATTATTGTGTTTCGTAGGCTTTTGGATTCAAATGCTATCACATCCCTACCTCATGGAGTGTTTGCCAGGCTGACTAAGCTGGCGTTACTGTGAGTAACAAGAGTTAACTCTGTGTTATCTTACCGTACCCAAATTGTGAATTAGCCAATCAGAAGCCTTGTTTACTGTCATGATTTTCTACGATATCAAGTCACTGACCTGATATCCTACGATATCATGGACAGTTTCTAAAACTGGCACTTTTTTGCAGAATTTGGAGATAAAAATTACAACAGAAATACAACAAAACGTAAAAATATTACAATTGTTAAACGAGAAAGTAATTTCTTTAAAGGTCAAATAAACCCAAAATTTCGACATTTTTTCTTTCAATCCAATTTACTTGTTATGTGTTGATTTGGTATCAAATAAACATATTCTGAAGTTTCAAGTCAATTGGACTTAGGATCACAGAGATAATGGCACGTGAAAAGTGCTACTTTTTGGCCTTCATAATCGTAGAGTGGTCGGGAAAGTTGCCGGTAAATTGTCGGAAATAACAATAGTGACGTCACTGTTGGCGAGCTGGAAAATTGCGGGGATTCGAAGTGTGAGGACTTGAGCGGAAAATCATGGTGTTTTTGTGCTGCTATGAGAGTAAAGTAAGTAATTTTAAGTTTCCAGAAGATCCAGAACTGCCTCAACAATGGCTCAAAAAATAAAAGGAGGATCGTTTCAACACACAAAACACTGATTCACGTGTCTGTGCAGACCAGTTTACACCACAGGTAACTAAAGCGATTCGATCAAAAATAATCGGCGGTTTTCCATGGAAAATACCTAAAAATCGAAATAAAGTTTGAAGAACCTTACCTGTTATGTGTTTGCTGTGTTTTTGCCGGTTTTCCGAGCTTGTGGAGGTTGTTTTGAGCGGTAAGTTACAGCGGTATAAACCATCCATGTCCGCCCAAGAACGGAGCAACTCTACACGGGAATTCCAATTGCGTGTTCAGCATTTGCACAACGTAGAAATTTAGAGGTAAGAAGTTTGCATTTTGTTCAACATGACTATGACTAACTTGTATCTTCTGTTGGTTGTTAGCTCTTTCAGCTAGGTTTATTTGAGAATTATAAGTCATAGCAGTTACTAAGCACTAACAATAACCTCGGATTTTTGGCGCATAAATTAGGCTTCAATAATTATAAACAAACGTAAATTTCGAGCTCTGAATGTAATATTTTTCACACACTAAAATATTTAAGTTTTACGGCTTTCATACAGCGGCTGCACGCCCTTCTTAAGCCTCTCACAAGCCAACACTCAAGACAACCAACAACATAAACCCAGATTTAATAAACTGGCCTCGTTTGGAAAGTGTTGTGGCTTTCCACTGGCAAGCAGGTCGCAAGTGGGGGGGGGGGGGGTACTCCGGATTTCAAGTGACGGGGATAATCGAAGGATTTTTTTGGGGGGTGTTGAAATTTTCCATCCCGGAATGTTTTTGGGTAGGAAAATTTGGCAAGTATTTTTTTGGGTAGCTTGATTTAAGCAGAGATTTTTCGGGTATTCAAAACAATCTGAAGAATTGTGGTAGTGCCTGTGTATCCTGGCCGCGTAGTTCTGCGAATATTAAGTACTGACAACCAAACTTGTTTTGCAATTGTTTTAATTATATTTAACGATGGTGTCACATTACATTGCATCTGTTTCATAAAACCGGCTATATAATAGTCTGCAAAGTGTCCTGGGTGTATTTCACAAGGCTTCAATTCATTCAACTGATTTCTCATCCATCCTGTTTATCACCCGGCTTTATCCTTACTGGAATTCCCTTTTGCTGTAGTGAATTCTTGATATCTTTCGCATATGTCTTGTGGGTTAATCCTTTCTGGAAATTTCTGAGGCGCGAAAATTCGGCATGGGATTTTGGGGGTTAATTTTTGCCCCAATTCGATCATCCCCGTCACTTGAAATCCTTAGTACCCCCCTGGGAAGTAGGCGTTCCAGGCTGTTCCATGTTTATGATTTTTAGGGGAGGCAGAAATGACATCATATCAAGACGAACATGCCCCTATCAAGTTTATGACAGGTGTATCACTTAATATAATTATGCTAAGTACTTTCAGGAGGGGGAAATGGTTGACCCATAAAAACTGAAGGAATTGATTGTTGTTTAAAACAAAAACAAAAAATTCTTTTGTGGGTGTCACATGTGTTCCTTGTCACTCCAAGAAGTACTGTTCCTGCCAGCATGAATTTCTGACATTATAGTACCTTAAAACCCTAGAAAGTATCAAAACACGCTGACAATGGTCATTTTTAATTCAAACACCCTAAGTGGTACCAAAGCATGAATTGTATTCACGGTGACCCCTTCCCTACACTATGGGAGCCCCTCCCCTCTCACCTCCTAGGTTAAGTACCACTCTGTAGTAATTGAAGAAATTTATACAAAGTTTAGAAACATTTCAAAGAGTAGTACAACTGTCAACCAAATGTGATGTTAATACTATCTAGCAAGACAGCCAAGCTGTTAATGGACATATTCAAAGCCCTTTCAGTTTCCACTTTTACTTAAGAAGCTCATTCTCTCTCATTTTTAAAACCAGACAAGATAGAATGGCTACTGGGATTTGTCGTCCCAGCTTCATACGTATCCACTAAGTGTATTGCCTATAAGCAACATTACTGTATACGTTCTGAGAAGGAAAGAGGAAACAACAGACTCATAAGAAAGATACACAGATGAGTAAAAGGTAACTCATCAGTAAAAGGATTAAATAAATATGTCAACTACAAAAATAAATCTATATTAAATAAATAAACAGGTTAGCTAACCAGTAACAACAGTAGAAAAACAACATTAACTTGATTTCACAGTCTTAGAAATAATGAAATCACATTTGATTTGTTTAAGCTAAACTTTGAGACAAAGGAGTCATAAAGTGCACAAGGTTGCTAAGAACTTAACAAGGTATACTGTTTATGTAATCATGTTCATTCATGTATATAGGGTTTTTGTAATTGTCATTTCATTATTTTTCCTTGATCTTTTACTACTTTTATGTCACCTTTTGTCAAATATCTTAGCACACAACCTCATAAAGTATTTAGCACACAACCTCATAAGCATTGCAACATCTCATCATGTATTAATGAAGGATTTTTTCTCATGAACACAATTTATAGGTGATTCATTTTCGGACGAAAAGATGTAATTTTCCCTCCCCATTGGTCCTCTGGTTCCTCCCCTCCTCCCAGAGGTTTTTCTTTCTCTTTTCCCAAACAAAATTCAACTACAAAGCAGCTCTCAGTGTGCCCACTGTCAGACCAAACATGTAATTTTCTTTACCCATCTTGAGAACCAGATGTGTAATTTTTCCCACCCATTTTCAGAACTGACAAAACATAACTGTCACTCCCAAATCAATTACCATTTTCAGACCTGACTTTTAAGTCAACAACCATTTTCAGAACCAAAAAGGCTTTAAAACCATACTCATTTGGGCTGCACCAATCTATACATGGAGTTTTTTCTCTGCTCGCCTCCCCCCCCCCAAAAAAAAGAGCCCAAAGCAAAATACGTACTCCGGCCTTCATTTTCAAAACACTGATGATAATCTGTCTCAATGACAGCTGGATTTAAAAAATTCTGTCTCTAGGACATAGCAGGTGGTATCTTATCACAGGATTTGGGAATTGCACGACACCAAAACACTTTCTCGCCCAGCTGACATTAGTACACAGTTGCCAACATTTAAATGCACCTAAATTTTGAGCCTAAGATTGTATACATGCAAAACAACAAACAAACACAGTCACTAGTAACACTTTGCGATGTAGACAGATACATTCAACAAGATTGAAATACATTCAACAACAACTGTAACCTGTTTGCGGCTATGTTAAAAATTTGAGCTGGATTTCCTGCCGCTGTTGCCGCGAGGATGAAAGCCGTACTCACACAGGAACCATAATGGATACATGTATAAGAAGCTTTGCTTTACTCTAGTCAGTCTAGTCAGTAAGGCATAACAACAAACATCGATCATGATAAGTGTACAAAAGGGCTGCAAAGAACAACAAAAATGCCTCAAATAAAGTGGTAACGCATTTATTAACGATTATACGGCGAACTTTTACAGTGTAATGAATAAATAAGCTTAAACGCTCACGATTAAACTTTACCAATTCCGTCGTTTACTTTCGAAGCCATTGCTGTCGGTCGAATATCATCTGAGATTTTGCAGTCCGATTCTGTGGCAATTAGCTCAAACTATTATGGCTCTACATTAAATGCCACAGGTTTGAGCTACTCGGCCATTTTCAACGCAAAGAAAACGGGTGAAAACAGAGAATTTTCCAAAAAATTACAACAATACTGTTCAATACTCGCCTTTGGATCTTGAACTTTCTTTGCTCATCAACCAGCTGATCAACAGTGACGTCACAGAATCAGCGATCGTTCCATTCCTTCCATTTAAGCGCGCGGTCATTTCAGAAACGATTTCGTGAAACCTTCGGATATCTTCGTACTTTTGGCTTTATTACTCCTTTTAAGGTCTCAGGAAGGAAAATTTCGGTCCAGTTTGGCTTTATAATGATTTCTTTTTGTGTCAAGACGCGTTTAAACGGCGAAAGCGGAATTATCAAAATTTGGGTTTATTTGACCTTTAACGCTAACAGAGAAAAAAAAATACCATTTCGCACCAAAATTGGACGAGACCACACTGGCGGGCGCTCGCCTGTACGTTTACGGACAACGCTGAAACTTTCTTGTTTCAAAATGGAGCCGCATTTTCCAAATTTCTCTTTTAATTTGGACTTCCAAGATTCCGAAAATGAAACTCCAAACAGAAGAATTATAAAAATGACAGATGAGGAGGTAGAGAAGAGTATTGACGCACTATTCTACTCACGGTTCACGCACCGTAAGACTAGAACGCCTGACTGATTAGGGTAACTGGAAAAATAACGCCGGGTTTTAGGACGAATTTGGGTACGGTAAATACCTAATCGCACCTTTTTGGTACGCTTCGGCAGCGTATCAGGCTCCTTTGGTCTCACCATGGGTATTTTGGCTCGACTGCGTCTCGCCAAAATACGAACCATTGCTCGACCAAACTCGCCTGATATGCCGCCGAAGCGTACCAAAAAGGTACGATTAGGTATAAAAATTGTTTATATGCCTCCCTCATTAATGACAGGCGCCCTTGTGCGACGGTCGTTTCAAATTTATTACAACTAATTATTTCTAAATCTTTAGTTGATGTAAAAACTTTGAATGCAGGGAACCAAGCAACGCAAAATAAAACTCAGCCGGTACTTCTTATTGTCGCATATCGTTTTGTTGTTCGGATATCGTTTTTGTTGTCGGATATCGTGTTGTTGTTTTGCAGTTCACTTATAAACACAAGCGACGCACCTAGGATGTATTACCGGTCGAGAAAAGATCGATTATTCGTATGGACTCGGACTTCTATGCCTGTTGCTGAATTTGAAGAGAACAGTTTGAGCCAGAAACTAACTTTTCTGGAAAAAATTTCAAGTTGGTTGACAAGAGACAGTTTGAAGCGCTCTTACAAACACAAGCGGCGGAGGACGGATGTACAGCGCTCGCGAAAACATTGCTAATTTGTAATTATTCATTGTGCTGAATTTAGAGAGTTTTGAGAGTGATTTCCGCTGACTTTCAGAGCCAGAAACTGGTCACGCTGTTGTAAGTCACGACATTTAAGACTCACAGGAAGGCTAAGTATAATTTTAAATGCAGGATAAAAGTGGACGCTTCTGTTACTTGTCGAGACACACAACAGCCTAGCTGTGTTATTTTGACACGAGAAATATGTCAAAAAAAGAAGCATCAGAATGCTCTTTAATACTAATTCATCATTAGTGCTTACCTTGATGGTAATTTTTAAAACATGTCAGTGGCAAATTCGTTGATGTAAAGTCGTGCACAAACCACCGAAGGCTTTATAGTTGAATTGATTCCAGAAATTTTGTATATTGACTAATTGAGATGCCTACCTGTGAAGTTGTAGAGCCCAGAGCCCCATGCATATGCACAGTACTAGCAAATACTGTTGCAAACTGTATTTGCCCGTGTAGATGAGAAAATTTTGTCACATTTTTTATGTTGCAAATGTCTTTGCTAATAAAACTGGCATGTCAGTTTCATTTGTCATAGAAAATTTGTCATGTGAATTTTCTTTTGTAAATAAGTCATCAAAGATTTCTGGAAAATTAGTATCAGGCCCTTTGTTAGAACATGTTTTGGGGCTTTTGTGCTGTCTAACCAAGTGATTTAGCTGGCTTGGGTGCTTGCTGTTCCACTGAAGGAAAGTCATTGCTAGAACATATTCAAAGACCTTTGTTGTCAGCAGAAAATTTTTTCACCATGGTCAAATCGTTTCACAGGACTCAAAGGCTTTCGTCTCCTTGGTGACAACTAGGGAACCAGAAGCGTGGGCTGTCTGATAGAATGCCACCAGCAGGGACGGCGGAGCGTATTTTGAAGTGGGGGGACTGAAAACAAGCGCCGGAAGCGCGAGTTGGTAGGGGGGTCTGGGGGTATCCTCCCCCATAAAATTTTGAAATCTAGAGTCTCGGAAATCGTATTTACAGCATTTTCCGCGAGATACTTCTTGAAATAATTAGCCTGGATAAAGCGTAAAATGAAAGGTACTTTTAGTGCTTACAGCAATATTTCGGAGGTTATTTCTCAGCCTTCCGGTCTCCTACGCTAACCTGCGGTTTTTTGACACAAGCTTCCCGTCTGTGGGAAGGAAGCACACGCTGAGAAAATGTTAAAAATACGTAAACGCGAAAAGTTTCCGACGAGGTTTGTATAAAGTTGTAGCTTTGTAAATTCTTGTGATTTAATCAAGCAATAACAATTTAAACACTAGTTTCATCTGGCAAATACTCTTATGTATTTTCTCGAATAACAACTGTACATGAATCGAAATAACATTAACAGAAGTAGTTTGCTATTAAGTCAACAATGCTTTGAGAAACGATCCCTTGCTAAAACATGCATCTGGAGTGGCAACAACTGTCAATAACCTTAACTACATTTGATACCTAAAAAACTATAAAATGGCGTTTTACAAAGACCATTGTATTACAAGTTTCGTATTTCTTTATACGTACCATATACTAAAACAAAATAAAATGTCATCCTCCTCAAAAGTGGGGGGGCTTTAGCCCCCCAGCCCCCCCGGCTCCGCCGTCCCTGACCAGTCGAACGCACTCTGTTAATCTTCGATTTCTACTAGTCTACTGCCTTTAACTCAATTTTAAGATTTAATCACAGAAGCGCGGTGTTCTGTATAAACGAATGGTAATATATTCTTGTGCGTGTTTGACATCCTTTCGTAATGTCTTGTTTGCGTTATTTCTGCTGGTATCTTATCTATTAGTTTATCGGGATATTCTGGCAGAATTTGGAAAACCTGAAAGTTAAATCACACTGCAAGTCACTTTTGTCAACAAAGGCTTCGCTCACATATCTTCATACCTACGCTGTTTACAACTTTGAAAGTACGATTTATCGGCCAATGTCTATCTAAATCCACTTGAGATTGACCAATCATAACGTTACAATACGAGAGGTGTTCGGTAACAAATTTTAAGCGCCAAAAAGATCTGGTTGCATTACAAAGGTCACCTCGAGTTTTATTTTCCCGTCTGCTTATAATCAAAATAACCACCGCTGAGGACTTGCTTGAAACGGGCGCGAGTGAAATGGATAGAAACAACGACTTGGAGACTTTGAGACATTCACACGAGGGCCGAACCCAAACACGCCGATCATTCCTTCGCTCCCTACGAAACCTCAAGACCAGAACAAGAAACATCCTTCGACTCGGAATAAATTGGAATAAGAATAAAACAACCCGGCGATAGAAGTTTCTCCTTCTTGTATAAAGCATTAAAATTAAAATAAACAACAAACTAGCAAGAGTAAACTGATTAGCCAGCTTGCTACTGGTACTTTTTTTTGCAACGAAATTGCAATTTGGTGCTTGACAAGTTGTCACTTACGATTTTAGAATATTTTGTTTGTGGGACCGCAACTTGTGTTTCACCATTGTTACACCGATGCCAATTCAACTCAAGAGGTCCAAAGGCAGATAAGGTAACCGCAGAGTTAATTGCTAGTAGGACCTCAACTAATATTTAAATCCATTTTCTTTTCACAATTCTACTAAACACAAGCATAAGATGGCCATTATATTAATGCAACTGAAATAAAAACGGAATCACTTAGCTGACAAAACTACTGTTAGTTGATGGATATCACAGAAGCATTTGAAATATGTCGCACTTATTAAGTGAATGAGGTCTATCTGATAAGAGACATAAGCAAAGCACCATGTTTTCCCAAGAATTCATGATTTTTTTTAAAAAGTGCGACGGTTTTGTTCAGCTTTATATGCTCCTGATGTATATGTTTTAAGACAAAAAACCGGACACAGCATGGACATATGTGAGTGAACAATTTGATTGCATTTTTCTTTCTATTGCCATAACCTTGTGTTCGAAAACTACGCGAGTAATCTGAAGCTTCAGATTACTCGCCATCACAAGCCTGTTCGTCTTTGTATGGTGAAATCATGTCTCTTGTCGGCCCAATGTCAAACAAACAACTTAAATCTTAACACAAAGGAAAACAATCTATTCATTTCCTTAGTACCGTATTTACTCCATTTTTTTAGAAACACCGAGCCTCGAATGCATGTAAACCAAGTTCAAATTAACCATGAGTTAATAAACGCCCGCAGTGTTTATCATGTTTATTCGGTGCTAAACATGGAAAATTTGATAAAACAATTTAAATAAAACTCCTCTTTGTCTACCATATAAATCGAGCGGCAGCAATATATATCTTTATTTTCAATTTGAAGACTTACATAATGCCAGAAATTTGAACACATGAAAACAACATACTTAAGAGGCTCTAACTGTAAATACCGAGAATCGGTGGACAAAATCAAAAAATCGAAAATCGTGATAACTTGCCAGAAGACACTTTTGGGGAGCTATCTTCGAAAATATCATTACCTAAACCTTCTCGAATTCTATTGTCTTCGATCAATTCGGAAAAGACGGTTTTGCCTCATTTATTATGCAAAAATCAGGCTAAAATTAAACAAATTGAAGGCACTTGCTTTTAAACAACTTGCAACGACAGAACACGATTTTAATTTTAAATGATAGCAATACTCTTTTACTTTCTAACAATGGGAATTGCTTGGAGTTTTTCTTTATTTGAGTGGTTTGGTGGTTCTTTAAAAAAAGGGCAAGAACGTCACCATGACGTTCTGGCCAAAAAAAGGCATTTTGCCCACCGCTGGTAACTTCAGAGGCTTAAAATGGGGCTTGGTATGTCTAACTTCAAATTAAAACAAACACTGGGATAAAGTTTGGCCCTACTACTATTATGATGTGAAATAAAAAATCTGGGCAATACAGGCTCGCGCTGACAAAACCAAAAATTCGCGGACCAGTGTTGCCAAGATTTGCATAATTTGAAATATGACAACTCGTTTGCTGTAACTATTTTCGGATAGTCTTTCTACTAGATTATTATTATATCATTCGCTGGTATCTTCATTTATCTTTTTGAAGAATTACGGACAAATTTAGAAAATTGTTGGTGAAACTAGAGCGCAGTGGGTGATCATATTTTGTCAGATGTCTGTATACTCTGCAGCACCAATGGCCCCTCTTTGTTATTTGCAGTTTCTTTGCGAAAATACTTATGTTCTCCAAATGGTTTCTTTTACAAATCATTAAAGTTGACGTACGCGTATAAATTGAGAGCTAAAATGGCCGTGCAAAGTAAGAAATACAATAGTACCACTCAAAATAATCCAGTCACGCAACATCACTGCACGTTCATACCAAAGTGAAAATATTCTTCAATGACAATCTTTTCCTCCAAAACTGTAAAAGAGTTCTCAGCAACCTTGCAAAATAAAACCAAACAAACTTTCTTGGTATTGATATCTTTTAGATTTACAGACGCATTAATAACTAATAAATACATCTTGCTTCTTGGACGTCCGTAGTAATGCGCTTTTTAGACATATCTATACAAGTGTGATAATAATTGATAGAAACAGCACATATTTTGACAAATACGTATAAATCGTAATAACAATAATGCACTTTTGCTTCCTGGCCAAAATAGCGTCATTTAAAAAAGTCGCCTAAAAATTTTAGTAGCCGTTAGAAAAGAGCGATCGAGTCACGTACACAGCAACATACTCTGTCGCAGTTTTCTTTTCTCGAAGAGAACGGTGTCATATCTAATTCTAGACTTGCCTGTCGGAATTTCGTCCCAGTAGAATAACAGCTGCACATGACAGTATGCTTCAAACACAGGGATGTGCACGGTATTCGCTGGAGAACTAGCCATGCATAAAACAGCGGGCAATGTAGGAGACCGCATTAAAAAAACTGCCATAGGTATGTTGCCAAATTGACAAAAAGTACTCACGTGACACCGGTCATGCAACCCAGCTTATGTAGAACTTTTAAGGCTTCTTCTCCTTCTCATTAGTTTTACGTAGAAATAGTATAAGCCCAAAACCATGCAAGAATAGATTGAAGGAATGTTTTTATAGTTCATTCTTCGTGTATCTTCAGTAAATAAAATCCTCTTAATTGAGCTCACCTAAACTACTGCTTTTCATTTCATTCATTATGCAATTTTGGCAACACTGGTCCGCGAATTTTTGTTTTTGTCAGCGCGAGCCTGAATTGCCCAGGTTTTTTACTTCATATCGTAATAGTAGTAGGGCCAAACTTTATCACAGTGTTTATTTCAATTCGATATTAGACATACCAAGACCCGTTTTAAGCCTCTGAAGCTACACAATTTTTGCCTTTTGTTGCCATTGATTGCCTTTTTTTGCCATTGATAGGATTTAGAAGAGTATTGCTATCATTTAAAATTAAAATTGTTTTCTGGCGTTACAAGTTGTTTAAAAGCACGCGCCTTCAATTTGTTTAATTTTAAGCCTGATTATTGCGTAATAAATTTAGCAAAACCGTTTTTCCGAATTGATCGAAAACAATAGAATTTCAGAAGGTTTAAGTAATATTTTTGAAGATAGCTCCCCAAAAGTGGTCTTCTGGCAGGTTATCAGGATTTTCGATTTTTTGAGTTTGTCCGCCGATTCTCGATATCTACAGTCAGAGTCTCTTAACAACATCCTTGCTGTTAAATATTCTTCACACCTTGTTTGATTGAAACAAGAAATTAACTTATTAATACACAGACATAAACGTTTTCCATAAAGTCTAAAAAATGTTTCAAAAAAACCAAACATGTTTTCTTATACAGTTTTCTATTTAAGTTGACTAATAACAGAGATAAGCCGTAAATAGGCGACAATGTTTAGAAAAGGGTTATTGATCCTACCATTTTGTGTGATATGGATTGGATTTGTTTTTGATGTTAACACAGAAAGGCGGACCAACCTTGGAGAGATAAATGTGACTGAACAATTTGATTGCATTTTTCTTTCTTTTGCCATTAAAACCACACAATATAATATAGAAAAGAATCGTGGCCCAGTTGTTGATGAATGTGATAGAATCAACTTTGCTTCAAAATAGGTTACATCAGTTAGGTCTTGAAGCTGTTGATTGTAGAGGTGGTGGAGATTGTTTTTTTTTTTCGAAGTGTTAGTCATCAAATGTTTGGTTCTGCTGCAAATCACTTTGAAGTGCGTTTAGCAGGAGTTCAGTACGTCCGAGAACATCCTGAACGGTTTATTGAGTTTGTTTAAGAACACTCATGATCAGATTATTTGAGTAGTATGTGTAGACAGGGTACTTGGTGCGATGCTGCTATAATACAAGGTGTTGCCGATGCTTAATTTTGTAGAGTCTGCGCCGGGTTTTTGTGAGAGAACTGTCGTAGAACCACATCATTCATATCTGCCATACAGATCATTTTTTCTTGGTCATGTTGGTGAATATCACTGTGTATCTACTGTCCCTATGTTAAATTGTGTTATAAGTGAGGGTGATAATGGAAGGGCCATTGTCAGTGAGCAATCACGTTCAAGTAAGTTTAGAAAGCAGTTTTTATTGTGATTCTGAATTGAACGGCATTTCATCAAGTAATGAATCGTCACGTAGGTTGAACAGAAGAACATATATGCAAGAGTATCGAAGGAAAAGAAATATTGATGTGATTGGTGATGAGAATGTTACTGAGTTGTCTTATCGTAATGGCAGGAAAAGGAAACTGAGAACCTATTATTTTCGAGAGTCTATGGAAGAGTATAGGAAAAATAAAACAAGCGATGTTGAAGTCAAGGATAGTGAGAGCGCGCGAGAGAAAAAGTCAAGGAAAAAATTAAAATCTTGTAATACAGAAAATAACAAAGTGATGAAGTTGATTCAGTCTTTTCATTCTAGTATTGAAGTTGGTCCAGAATATGCATGTACATGTTGCGATTAGTTGTGGTATAGATATTCTGTTAAAAAATGTAGTCGCGACGCTTATTCTAATTGCTGTCCAAGTATTGTTAGCTCTGTTGTTACTGGTGTGGAAAGTGTTGGAAATATTGAATGGATTTGTCTGACATGTGACTCGAATTTAGAGCGAGGAAGGTTACCTTGCTGTGCGAAAGCAAATAAAATGTCATTTCCTGTTAAGCCACATGCACTGGAATTAACTTCGCTTAAAGAATGACTTGGTGCACCTCGCATTTGTTTCATGCAGTTGCGTGAGCTTCCGAAAGGAGGAGGACAGTTAAAGATTTCTGGAGGTGTTGTTAATGTACCTGCTAATGTCAATTCAACTATTACTTGTCTTCCACGATCATTGAACGAGACATATACAGTGCCGATAAAGTTAAAGAGACGTCTTGGCCCATACTTCAAAATATTTGTCAGGGCATTGTCATGTACAAACGATAAGCTGCCTTAATGTTTACCTGTCGATTGAATTAGGAAACTAAATTGAACGAAGAGATACCTAAACAATACTCTATTGACCAGCAGAAATTACGCCATGTCAACAGATGTAAACCCTAACTTTAAACCTAATAAAACCTGATTAATTTTAATAACCATTTATCACAACAAACATTTTCATACGAGCCACAACTAAGCGCAGACTAAGAAACCTTTTCCTCAGAATAAACACCTTTTCACAAAATTTCATTACTGTCGGATTTAATACTATAAATAAAACTTATATTACTCACCCTATATCACTCAAAATTGAGCACGCATTCTTACTAAAACACCAACATCACGTATAACTATATTCTTAGTGGCCTACAGTCTCTTCCCCAGAGCCCACGATCCTTTTGGCCTGCGCCAAGGATCCTTGGCGTAGACCAAAAGGATCGTGGGCTCTGGGGACGAGAGTGAGTGGTCTCTTAAAAATACTTTCAGCACTAAAAACCGCCCTCTCATCATATACACTTATATAATCTTGAACAAGCAATTCAAACATGTTTTAAAACCTTATCTCCCACACCTAAAAATCTTCAGATACTTTACGCGCTCAGTAACACAGATACGACATTTTTTGTTTTTTTCCCTCCCCTACGCTCAAAACATTATTTTTCCGCCTGTTGTTATTAACTCAACTTACTTGCAAGATAAATATGTTCCTGTTGTATTACTCATTGAGTATTGTTTACTGCTGACAAAAGAAAATAGTGCATTACATTCATATTTCTACCTTTTAAGATTGGTTTACACAGGAATGCACTATTCCCCTCACAGAACGCATCGTGTCGTCATGACGACACAAGCTTAAAAACGATCGAAAAACGAGACGCATTGAAGGATATTGAACTTGTCTGGCCGGGCCTTTAGCGGTATGAACTCTGGTCAAGTGGATCATATCCTTTAAAAAAAAAAGCCACTGATACTTAAGACTGGAAAGTGGCTGCAATGCACCAAACACCAAGAATTTAAAAACAAGGAATTAAGGTCCGATTGAATTGAATGTTGCTAAATTTTTTGGGCCGGGCCTTGAGTAGATTAAACTTCCGTCGACTGGAACAAGTTCAAAGGACAGTCACCCTCACTCAAGACTGAAGAGTAGCTGCAAAGGACTGAACGCCTGAATATTAATTAAAAATAAGAAAATAATTGCTAGCTAAAGTAGCGACCTTATTTCCCCTAAGAGACAGAAAAAATTGTTTAAGCAACGTGTGTATCTGCCACCAAAGTCGTTAACGATTGGCTTATTTTAAATTTTAGCAAGTCATAAGGATAAAGTACATGTCCTAGCAAAGGTGTTCTTAGTGACAAAAATGTTGAAAAGGGACTCAGATAAAGAGCTGTTCGTGAGAAAAGGAGGTAACACTGTTCGAACAAAACTCGCAGCTTTCTTTCTGCCTAAACGAAACGGAATACCTGTTGCACCTATTCTGGGCATGTGAGAAAATCCAGTCCTTCTGGAACAGCTTTTTTGGAATCATGGCTGCAGTCTGGCAGAATCATTAAGTGAGACTATGTCACTTGAGGAGACCGCTCCTCAGGAGCCCCCCACCGTGCGATTTGCGTGATACAACCCTCATCCCGGTTGAAAGAGATTCGTCACGATGACGTAACCACCGAACGGGATTTCCGATCCCATAATATTCTTTGTGTCCCAGATGGTGTGATTACGCCTATGAGGACAAGTGAAATAGTCAATCTGGTGTTTAAAAGTGGTCATTTCTGGAGCGATGAAGAAAAGACTTGGACATTAAGAGGTAAAGAACAAAAACTTAAAACGTCAACAAGTCCGTCGAAGGTAACTTTGGAGAAATCGAATCGGATTTTATGGGATTTATCAAGCTTCGAGTAGGGAAAGCTGGCCTAAGCAATAGTGTCGGGTGGCCGGCCTTTTATTAATTCGTAAGTAACGAGTAAACTCAAAAACAGTATCTCGCACAAATAGCTTTAAAACGGTTCAAACCAGTTTAGGAAGGTCATAAACAGCAATCGAAACAACGCAGAAATAAGGAAAATCGTTTTTTATTCTGAATTATCTAATATTTCTAGCATATGATGGGGATTTGTTACATTCCCATACAAACTCTTATATTTCGACGAAGGTGCAATAATATTTGCACACAAATTGTGGAATAAACTCGGTAATACATGCAAAACACATCACATACTTGGGCTGCCTGTGGTGATTTAGGTATTCGTCGTAATAAAGGAACTTGGTGGGAAATTGCGAAAAGCAACTCAGTCTAAGAGATGTGACCTAGATGAAGGATTACACGTGCACTAAACAAAAGAGGCAGCTCCCATCTATGTTTCTTCTCTGGTATATTATGATCTCGCACAATAACCAGCTCCCATACAACTTGACAGCTCAGGTGTTAGGACACTTCACCGGTTACCGCAGGGTATGATAGCTTCGAATCCCGTGCAAGCCTCAACACTTCAGGCTTTTAGGCCTTTTTTGATACAATTGTTGATATGAATGGCAGTTCTTTGTAATTAACACTAGAAAGGTTTTTGAATGTTTATCTTATTCGCGTCCGTTTGATTTTTCTTAGAAATTAAAAAATTGCAGATTTTTCTCGGCTAGTCAGTTTCGTTACTTGTTCAAATATCTTTGTTCCGTTAAATGACAGGATATTGGAACATTGTAAAACATTTTAGTTTTACGGCCCTCAATTATCAATCGCGCTATTGCATTATGAGAATCCTTCTGGAAGCCCATTTCTGTTTCTGTGCGGGGATTTGACCGTGAAGAGGAAGACAAGGTACAACATTTTAACCTAAGAAAAAATATTTTATTGCGTTTCCTAGGGATTTGTCTTCAAATGTTATCACATCACCATCTCACGGAGTGTTTGACAACCTGACTAAACTGAAGTGGCTGTGAGTAATACGAATCGACTCCATCAAACTCTTTATGTGCCTCCCTCATTAGAAAACATTAAAAACAAGTCAGTTTTCTTTAGGACTGACCGAATTGAAGGGTACTGAATTTGTTTGGCTGGGCCGGTCAAGTGGATGAATAGAGATTGCTTCATGGTTGGTGAGCGCGTACGATTTTTATTCACGAGTTGTGGAGAATCACAAACGAACGAGTGAGCGCAGCGAACGAGTGGATTTGTGATTCTTCAAAACGAGTGAATAAAAATCGTACAAGCAAACCAACCATGAAGTTATTTGTTTATTATGTAAATACTGAGATTTCTTTCAAACAATAATAACACTGAGCGTTTAGACACTGAGACGAGGTTTATTCACTCAAAAGCTTTAAAAATTCAACATTCTCTTTTCAAAATTTGTAGACGATGAAATGAGTTTAATTTAAAAGTAAAAGCTTAACAGTTTCTTTTCAAAATTTCAGCAAAATTTCACCACTGTCCTCCAGAAGGCCTCAGTCTTTTCCAGCGTGGCAACACTTCGGCGGTAGCTGAGCTAAATTCAGAGCCGTCGGCTTTTGCTTCATATTTACGTCACCCCAGCACATATCTCCATGCTCTTTGCAGCCTCTGAGTGCAAAATGCATGGTGTTATATTTAACCAGTGTTTAAAAGCCCTTCAGGATTTTGTGCACCGAGGAGGCCTTCTTTATCTGTAGTTGAAGCCACCAAAGCGTTTGGATTATTTCGTTTCCTGTTTTCGTTAACTCTTTCTGTTTGGACAGGAGGACTTTCCTTGTCTTCTTAAATAAGAGGTTATTTCTGATAGTGGCAACGTAGTTTTTCTTCTTTAGATGTCGCTCAAAACTGTCCAGTGAACTTCGGATCGAAGAAGGCTCGTAGTCTTTGCCATCTTTGGTTCTGACCAAAATGATAAACACATGTATTCGCCACTGCTGGACTTTCTTCAACTTTTCTTGGCTCATTCTTGCTTTCTATCTTTTTCTCTGCGCTTTAGTTTACCAGCGCAATGCAAGTTTATAGGGCTGATTTTCAAGATTAATTTCCTTCGATTTTTACCTTCCCAACCCGAGAACCGATTTCCTCGTTTTTTCCGAAAATAAAGCGCTTCTGGCGAAAACGAACCACATCAGGTTTCTAGCTTTACCAATACCTAATTGTATGCAAAATACGAAAGAAATCGATTTTTCTACTACTGCAGCGAAATTGAGATATTGCTTAATTTTTATTGAAAGTCGCTCTTAAGCTTTTTACGTTTATGTGTTGGAAATGAAGCAACTGGCATTCACAAGTTTTATCGGCGCGAAATTTGGTTTATCGGGACATTTTATGCATCGTCTTCACACGAAGATCGCGCTCGTAAACGTCTGAACTGATTCAAGTTCAAGTCTCTGGAAAACCGGAAGTGACGTTGTTTTTTGCGCTTGGCCGCTGTGAAAAATCCCCCAGCCACACCTCCCCCTCTATACAACCGGATAACGAGTAGTGTGAATACGTGACAGCTAATTATAGCGTGACATTTAAATTGTACGCGAAGCAAAACAGGCACGCACAGAACTGATGACGTTTTTTTCATCTTGTCGCAATTTTCCTATTGCAACAGGATTTAAACAAACAAAGCCTAGAGCCTTAGAACTTCGTTCGCCCCTACTCAAGCCCCCTTAAGTAAAATAAAGTTAGCGTTCGTGACCCGACATACTATTGCTGTGTCAAACAGCGTGAGCGTGTCTGTACATGTTTATATCGCTTGATCGAGTTCGTAGAATCCTCGTTCTGGAGTGATCCCGGCGAGTGGCTCTGGTTTTTTCTATCTAAAAGTATGCTTTTTCCTCCAGTCCGGAGGACTGTTTACTTGCTTGGAAAGGCTTTTTGTCGATTATTCCGTCGGTTTTAAGCGACAAGCAATGGCAATGTTTTGTAAACACGGTCTAATTTGCATAAGCGGGTCGAAATTTGATATACTCCATGCAAACATGCAGAAACATACAGGTTCCCACAGTTCGTCTATTTTTAGAACCCCGGTACCTCAAAATTCTGCTTACCATATTTATATCCAACTTACTTCTTCTCGTATTAACCTTATGCAGAAACCGCTTGCTTCTCAGCTCGGGATTCTCATTGTTTATCTTTCTTTAATCTTCAGTTGTAATTCCACTAGAAAGCTAAAATTGGAATTGATTCCGTCAAGCTGGTTGGAAGTCAAAATCTTCTACGAAACCTAATAATTCCGCTTGGAAATTAATAAGGGAAAACACAAACAAACCAACATGTGAATGAATCTACCAAATAAGTGGATCTCAAATTAACGAGTCCATCTTGTGTATAATTTGTGATGTGTTTGTTGCAGTGGAAATTTATACCACGGCTAAATAAAGGAAGGACTACAACGCGAATAAAATCCAGCCAGACGTCAAGTACGCAAAATAACATTAATTAAATGGTTCCTGTTGATCGAGACTTGCTAATGCAAAACATTTCAAAGCCTGGGGGTCGTACTCTCATAGTAACATATAGTATGAGCTGAATGGATATGTCCGGCTGATAAAGTTAGGGTTTCAGTGTCCCGGAGGCGCAACCCCACCTAACATTTCACGGAATTTCTCCCCCTCCCCCCCGGCAAAGGACAGATCTCGAAGGAAAGACAAACGACAGATACCAAACAGATACCATGTAGCACCGTTCTTTTAGTCTCTGACAGTAGCCCATGACGTCACTTATGTGACGTCATTGGGTAAAAAGTAACAAATAAACAGACAAAAAAAGCATCAACATCTACAAGATCTACCGGTCCGTGGGACGGTTATTAACAGGGTGGTACTTACGTTGAGCACCCTAAGGTGACTCTTGTAACTGTGAAGACTTCTTGATATCACGGACTCTACCTTCCCTGATGAAAATCTTATAAGGATCCTACAGGATTTTCTAGGATCCTGTGCAATCCTGCAGGACCCCGTAAGATCTTACAGGATCCTTTATGATTGCACAGGATTCTATCTAGGATCCTCGTGTTTGATAATATCCCACTGAGAATACTGTAAAATCTTTAAGAGCGCCTGTCTGTAAAAATCAGACAAAACCAAAATTCCGCGGCAAGGGTGGAAAATTCGATTTCTTTCATATTTTAATGTTAGATAGGTTAGGGTATAACTAAAATCACTGGATACTTTTTTTGGCAAAATATCCTTTTATTTCAAAGAAAAATGCAAATAACGAACTTCCGTTAAAATCGCCATTTGAAGCAGTAAATTATGACATCAATTTGAGGCGTTCGCGTGCAAAAACAAATCCCTCTGTCGTCTTTTAAACACTCAATTTTACTTTTGCAATCTCTCAAGAGCTTCAAAACTGATTTTGGTAGAAACTGCGTTGTTCTTTGTGTTTGAAATAATTTAATTTTGAAAGTATACATTTCTCATCAGGAAAAGTACTTCGTGAATTATATTATTTTTCACCTTGTGCTAAACCTTCAAATCGATTCAGCTTCTGGCTGTTGAATTAAGAAAAGATGTTCTCAGGATTGCTGCAAAAATTTCTTTGGGCAAATGATTGAGAGCGACGCGAGAGCTTTTCAAAGTTCGTTAAAATGCAGGTTGTTTGACCCTTCTTGGCAACATTCCATTCGCGAGTCACGCACTTATTTTAATGTGTTTCGACCCATATGAGATCGAAAACGTCAAACAGAAAAACAGTTCGAAATGCTCTTACCTCATTTGCTATAGAGGACAGGTCCAGAGGCCATTTCCGAGTGATTCTCTTGCCGTTCGACGTATTTTGGTCCTGTTGATGCCATCCAATGAACACCGCCAACTGGGTCAGTGTATTGTAAACGGTCGAACAGCTCAACAACAACCTTTCTTTCAAAACGTTCGACATCTTTCTACACTGTGGCATCTTACTCAACGGTTCAGTTGATTTAATACGAGTGTTGCTCAGTTTTCAGTACACAAAAGCATTATCAGATTTGACTGCTAAATTGGGACCAAACGTGGATGGCGCCGCGTGCATATTTGGTTTGTCACGCAATGCGTATCAGAGGCATTTTAGGGGGTATTAGAAGGGCAAAACCTTTGAGGTGAAGTAAAATGTGAAGTGCTAATTGCAGGGATTATTCGTGGTTTTAATGGCGTTGTGTGTCTTTCTTACTTATTACCAGTGTTGTTACAACCATTAAGAATTGTATTTGCTACCCTAGCCTAGTAGTCTGAAACGCAATTCCAACCGTTGTACAAGCTTACAGACATAGCTACAGGTGATGGTGCAACAGAAGTGGCGCTATGATTAACTAGACCCAACTTTAATACGGGGAAACCTATAACTATGAGGAGCTCCCTTTTGTTAATTGACGAACGGGTATTCTACCTATGATCATTGGTGTCAGTCTGCTGGTTCTCAGCTGGCACGGGACCGGTACAAGGCACAGTTATATCAGGAGTGAAAGTCAGCTCGCTGTTAAAGGGTTGGATGGAGTTTTGGACAGGAAGGGTTCTCTCTTCATAACAAATGGGTGCAATCGAAGTTTTTAACTGTGCTCTCTTGTCAGCTGTTTGACTTAGTCTACATTAGTGTGTCCTGACTAATGAGTGGGGCTTCTAACAGCACGCCAGTGCTGTTTGAAGACTGTGAAATATGGCACGTAACCATGGTAACAAAAAATGAGGTTCTGTTCCTGAATTTCTGTTTACGAATCTTACTGAGACAGGTTCCCAGGGAGCGAGATCTCTCACAGCAGCCAGCATACTTATCATAATGGATATGAGGATATCATAACAGAAATACGTCAAGCATCTTGCCCTTAAACGTCTGTTACCTCTTTCACGTTCTACATACACCTTAATGAGGACGAAGAGAAGAGTGAGGCTTCCATCGATAACCTGGCTAATATTCGGATAGACCACAAGCGAATATAAAACTCACCTGATCCAACTTTGATAAGCGAACCAGTCCCGCGTAAGATAATTTCAGATCCTTTTTCCCCAGTCCTCTTTCACTTTTTGGCCACTCTCCATTTCCTTACCGTGATCCGGCCCCTTGTGCTGCAGCTTCTGCTAGACACTATTCCAAGTTTTGCACGATGGCTGGGACATATCGTCATTGTATTCAAGCGTTCGTTGTAAAAACTGACTTGTAACTTGTGGTATCAGGCCCGCACCAAGGCTGAAATAAATGCTGCGAGCAAATTGGCCTAGTCAAAGCCTTCCCCCCCCCCCTTCAAAATAAGCACTCATGCACATAGATACTAACTCTGTTCACAATGCCACAGTTTGTGTCGATTTCGTCTGTTCACAATGCCACAGTTTGTGTCGATTTCGTCAAACACGACACCTTTTTGGGGACATCCTTCGTTGACAATTTGCCAAAAAGCTGCTTCCTGTTTGCTTTTTCGCCTACAAAGTTGTTGGCAACATCCACCAGATTTATAGCATCAGTTTTAAAAAAGTACCCTTAAAGTTACAAGGTTTGTTAAAATTGAAACATTTCGACAGCCAAGCTACGAAACTCGGACCTGTTTTACCGTACTCTCATAAACGTTTACGTAACTTTTATCACTCGATTGGTGAGATAAAAATAGTTTTGTTTCTTAGACTTGTTTTAAAACAACATGATGAGCTTAAAGCTTGCAGCAAATACACAGCAGTTGCTTAGCTATTAAAGGCATTAAGGTCCTTCACAGTAAAGCTTTACTGCCAGGGTCAAGGTGATATGGGTGAAGAAAGACATTGGTAAGGAACCTGGGCGACTAAAATGTGCGGTGGGCTAGTAGATTTTTGAAGCCCACTTGCCCGGTGGCTAGTGACTCAACAGATGTCAAACCCTGTTAAAGGTTGTAAAATAATAAAAGGAACTTTTGGCATCAGCATTTAAGACTATTCGTTGCACATTAATTCGTTTTAATTATACATTTTTTGGCTCATTTATTGTACTGTTTTTTCAACTTCCAAAACTTCTGGGGACTCGAGCCCCCCCCCCCCCCCACCCCTCCCCTTCTACGGGCCTGGGTATTCTTGGTGCGTGAAAGTAAGGGAACAATTGTTTTCAAGCTTTTGATTCGTCTGTTGTGGTAACCACTAACTCCGACAACAAGAAAATGGAACCAACAACAACCGTCTTCTGTGTAACGAAGCAATTCATGTATGTAAATATGTATCATTTGTGAAAAAAAACAGTCCGAGGTCCCCCCTCTAAGCCAAAACAATAAGCACAAACTAGTTAGTCACATCGCAATTTCCCTGATAAAAACGATTTTAATGTTCTGGACTCGACGTTTTGAAGAGGTTTTTAACTTAAGCTAGTACACGTACCCTTTTTAGCTACTTTTCGTAATCGAACATTGTTATTTGCATGCCTACAACTCCGTCACGCCGAGGGGTGACTACTTTTTCTGCATTCTGGTACGGGAGGTTGAGGTGCCTAAATGTAGCACTAATTTTGTTTCGTATTTTTGGTCCATTACTAGTTCCTCCCATTTCTCGAACCCTGAGCCGTTTAAAAAGAATCAGAGCAGATTTTGCCCTTCCCCTACCCTCTAGGGGACAAGAATGGTAAAATGTCCATTCCGATGATTTGCATTGCGTGACGCGGCTCTAGATAGAACTCTGGCCACGTTAGCGGCGACATGTGGTGATAAAAACCTTTTTGTGTATTGCCAACTAAGCAACACTGACCAGCAACTGAACCGTTGAGTAAGATGTCACAGTGTAGAAAGATGTCGAACGTTTTGGAAGAAAGGTTGTTGTTGAGCTGTTCGACCGTTTACAATACACTGACCCAGTTGGCGGTGTTCATTGGATGGCATCAACAGGACCAAAATACGTCGAACGGCAAGAGAATCACTCGGAAATGGCCTCTGGACCTGTCCTCTACAGCAAATGAGGTAAGAGCATCTCGAACTGTTTTTCTGTTTGACGTTTTCGATCTCATATGGGTCGAAACACATTAAAATATGTGCGTGACTCGCGAATGGAATGTTGCCAAGAAGGGTCAAACAACCTGCATTTTAACGAACTTTGAAAGCTCTCGCGTCGCTCTCAATCATTTGCCCAAAGAAATATTTGCAGCAATCCTGAGAACATCTTTTCTTAATTCAACAGCCAGAAGCTGAATCGATTTGAAGGTTTAGCGCATGGTGAAAAATAATATAATTCACGAAGTACTTTTCCTGATGAGAAATGTATACTTTCAAAATTAAATTATTTCAAACACAAAGAACAACGCAGTTTCTACCAAAATCAGTTTTGAAGCTCTTGAGAGATTGCAAAAGTAAAATTGAGTGTTTAAAAGACGACAGAGGGATTTGTTTTTGCACGCGAACGCCTCAAATTGATGTCATAATTTACTGCTTCAAATGGCGATTTTAACGGAAGTTCGTTATTTGCATTTTTCTTTGAAATAAAAGGATATTTTGCCAAAAAACGTATCCAGTGATTATAGTTATACCCTAACCTATCTAACATTAAAATATGAAAGAAATCGAATTTTCCACCCTTGCCGCGTTATGTTTGATTTTTACAGACAAGCGCTCTTAAGGATCCTGCACAAGGTCCTAAGCAAGCATCCTCGGTGGTTGTTGCAGGATCCTCAAATATCGTTGCAGGGTCCTCAAGGATTGTTGTAGGGCCCTTGAGGATCTTTGAGGATTATAGGTGGGGATCCTCAATGTTCCTCCTCAAGATCCTCAATCAGATCATCAAGGACATTCAAAAGATCCTTCAAAGATTCCCACCAGGGTTTAGCACTCCAAATTCCATAAACGTTATTCTTCTGTGGATAATGCCTCTTGAAATAAAAATAAATTCCAGTTTAGATCGTTGTCCAATACCGAGGCGTTATCGTGGAGTAACTGTATAAAATACTCTTTGTTCGATGAAAAGGGAGGCGGCGTACCGATACTATCCAAGGCATCCGGTAAATTACATAAGTTTTGAATAATAACCGTGCCACGCTTAACAATGACTCAAATCAAGTAGAGAACTTTATTCCTTATTCATTGAGCATAGTCTTTTGTTTGTTTTTCTGTTGTAATTGTAGCTTGTATACTACTTATGCTATTTAATATCGTTTCCGAGGTCAGTGTGCCTTCGTTTTTTTAAGTTCGTTTACTTTTCAGGGTGCTTCGTGCTTCGGTCTTTGTTTTGAGGTGCTTCGCTTATGACATTACCTAATGCGATGTGGGAGATTTATGGTACGATTTGCGAGTTTGTTAGTTGGGGGTCACCTTCCTACGTAAACTAGAGGAGGTGATACAGGTGACGAAATTTTATAAAATGCATGGCATTTTTAATAGTGAAAATATGAGGGCTGCTCTAATGGCTTCCATATTAATTACAGCTTGTAAGGGCCGTCTTTGATAAACTGCAGGTTGTACTGTTCTAGTTGAGCTATTTTGTCTACAAAATAGCCTCATAGTCGGCGTGCAGCCTCAAGTTTCTGGGAAGGTTGGTTGTTTGGTTGGTTGGTAGGTTTGTTGGTTGGGTGGACCATGTTCAGCATTCCCGATGACTGTGTAATTTTACCGAAAGGCTAGTTGTCGGGGCCGGAACAAAAATGCAGATGAGAACGCACGGTAAATTCCACTACTAAAACGACACGACGAAAGTGTGCAGTTTCATTTGCGTGACGTTGGATATTTATATCTCAAATAGAAATGGCTGGCTTACTTGTGGTAGACTTCCTTAGAAAACGAGTCGTCAGCACAAACCTGGTTTACACGTGAGTGGAAGCGAGTTCTAGTAAATAATTCGTGGGTCATCTGATATTTATGATGTTCGGTCTAGAAAATAATTGTCAGCTTCGTTTGTTTTGGTAGATAAGAATTGGAACAAATTCTTTGTACGCATGCGCATAACTTACGGTTATATGGTTCAACTTTGGAGTGTAAGAAATAACTTACGTGACTTCAGTGCAAGGATGTCCCATAGTAAATGATGGTAAATAGATGGAATCGTGCATTTCGAACTAAAACGAATTATTGTTCGCACCTTTTGGTAGGTTTTAAAATTAATGCCGATGCCACTCGAACACTAGGTCCGTCAAAGGCACAAGGTCGACAAGGAAAAAGGTTGTATGGGTGGCATGGCCCTGGGTGGCATAAACGTTGCTCGTACGTGCCACGAGATAGGCGCAAAGTGAGAGGCGACTTTCCAGGGAAATGGGTTTCTGGTTAGGCTGCGTGGCGGTAGCGGGATTGTTTGTACAAAGTTTGAGCAGAAAGATCAGCAGGACAATCAAATAAAATCAAAACAAATGAAAACAATTATCACCTCCAATACGAAGACAAAAACGCAAGATTCATTTCACAGTTTTATAGACATAAAAATCGGCTATCATTTTTCAGATTACAAAAAACGCATACATTTACTCATTTCCCGCTTCCTTTTAAGTTTCTCCCTTTGTTACACAACTGTAGCTGCCGCGAAAGCCAATAAAAAGCGCCGAAAACGAACTTCTGACAGTGTAATGAAAGTCTCGTGATTCTTCATTGAACTTTGTCTCATCACATGTTTGCAAGTGACAAAACACCGCTTGTTTGCACAAAACAGTAACCTGATCTCACGCTCAATCAACATAACACGTTCTTTACACGTGAAACGACCCACACTAAACATAATCACATGACTGCCTGGCTGTGCGGTAGAATCCCGGGGGCCCCCGGGTGGGGAAGGGGGTAAATTTTAATTGTTTACCACAAGCTAAATGTTCTCTTTCATCTCCCAACATAATTCCCTTTTACAACAACTCTGAACTATTGTCTATATTTTGGCCAAAGTAATATAACCTTGTAAGTATCAGAATTTCACTTTCGTTTCACCGCTAAATAACCAAATATACAATAAAGCTATTAAAGCAAATTTTGGCCTTGACTTGATCACATGTACTCCACGTGATAAAATTCACGTTGTTTACCACACAGGCGAACCCCTGCATTATTCTCAAATTCGCTCATTTAAAATTCCAACGATTCCTTCCCCCATTTCCACCTCCCTACATAACAAAACATCCTTTAATATTATTTTCACCCACTTTTGCATCTTACTTTCACATCAAAACGCTCATCAAAACAAAATTTATTTTCTGAACACAACCACTGATTTTTGTGTGGCTTCAGCGAAGCTGAGACCACTATCGTGTGCCACCAACATTTTTGCGGGAGTTTAATTTTTCGAATGGGCGATTTTTTTTGGTATGTTTTGCAGGACTAATTTTTGCGATTGGGGAAACTGTTTATTCTTCCTTGGAATTAATTTTTGCGATTTTCAGGAAGCCGCCTTCTATTTGGAATTATAACATTCTTTTTTTTTTTGAGTATAAACAATCGAAGGCAGGTGAACAACATGCAGGCGTACAACCACAGGTAGCCAAAGCTTTATTTATGACTGGAAATCAATAAAATTTTATGAAATAAACAGTGTTTCTTTGTTGATATCTTACTTTTTTGCTGTTTGGGCCAATGGTTCGCTCTCCGAGCGAGAATAAGCGCCTTTCTAATTTTTGCTCTCAATTAGTATTATAATATTATGCAAGGTTGCACACTAATCTGCCATTTCACAAGCACAAAAGGATACCTCTCTTCACTAAATGATCTATATTTCTTGAAATGCACCTATTCCACTCACAATTTCCTCACACCAGAATAAATCCATAGTGAAAAAACAGTTATACCCCAAAAACTCCATCTTTCCCAACATTTGTCACCATAAAACGGCAATATTTCATGCTTGTTGCACAAGAAATCAAATGTCGGTATTCGTCCGCTGACCTCTGCGCACAAATATATGCAAATATGTTAATCTAATCTAGCTGTTCTCTTCTTATTGGACAATTCGCACAATGGCGCGGACATGACAAAATCTATTGAGCCGGAGTGCGACATTTCACAAGTGAAGCGTGGCTATTTGCACTTGCTTACCCTTCACAACTCCCTGACACAGCAGATTTTGGAGATTTCGGAGAGCGAACCATTGGCCTAAACAGGAAAAAAGTAAGATATCAACAAAGAAACACTGTTTATTTCATAACATTTTATTGATTTCCAGTCATAAATAAAGCTTTGGCTACCTGTTGTACAACACGTTAAAACAGTTAATCAATGGAGTACCTTCAGACGATCCTTTTCTTTAAAGCTTTTAACAGCTTAATACTTGTAATGAATGTCTTGAATGTTTTGCTTCTAATTTCGTTTTATTTTTGAACGAAAGAGACATGTAAAAGGCAATGTTTGTATATAAATTTCGACAATGGAGTAATTTTTTGCGGGTATTCTTTTTTTCGGGGGAACTTTTTTTGTGGATCGTGAAAAACCCGTAAAATTCTCAAAAATTTGAATCCGGAAAACATTAGTAACGCACGGTATGTCAGCACGTGCGATGTTTCTGGCTTTTTTGACAGTTTGATACGTGACTAGTCACGCAAGACTTGCACAAGTCACACAATGCATGATCTTTTCTAACAAGGCACGCTTATTACTCGATTTTAGCTGTGTGTTCCAAAATGTAAGTCCGTGTGAAATAATGTGAAAAATAAAACAGAGCTTATTTATATATTTGCCTGGATGCGGGAGTTGCCATGTTCGTCAAGCATGAAGTCACGCAAGAGGAAGACGTACGCGACTTTCAAGATCGGCTATTCTCTTCTGGTTCAAACATTACAGAATTAATTTTTGTGACAAGTTACGCTTCCTACTAGATCCAAAATATTTGTCCATGGAAAAATAATCTTTATAATAGAAAGCCACAAAATTAAATTTCAATCTGTTGAGCTTCCGAGAAACATCTGAGAATGAGCTTCAGAAATGACTGTTTTGTATTATTTTGTTTGTCCCATATTCACTCTGTTGTCAGATATTTTACAGATTTTATCTCACTTTCTTCTTGTTTTGTCGTAACCTGAAGCCACACTTGTACCATTTGCGTACCATCTATTGATCAATGACGTATACGAATTCGAAACTACTCACATAAACCCCATTGGCCGACTCAAACATTGATCTTTGATCACCCTCAAATCTGGGAAAGCCCTGTGAACGAGGTTGCACAACATCGGACACAGCTCCACTTATAAGGTAAACTCTGTCTAAAAACCCAATACTTTTCGAATGCTCAACGCTACTCAAATAAACAACATCACAATAGTGTATCTTGGTACTCGCACGTTCATATTCAACTTGCAGCATTCTTGCATTCTCGCCATATTTATTTATTTACTTATATTGGAGGAACAAGAGAGCCATACTCTCAATAAACTGCCTACTACGAGGCCAAGAATGGAAAACCTTTTTCAGACTTTAATCAATTGTGCATTCTTCAAATTACGAATGGTGTGAAAGAGGATGAGACCCCCCAATTTCAATGACGAAAGATTATTAAATAATATCAAATAATAAATGCTATGAGTCATGGCATAGCCTCTGATGTAACCTTTGCAATACGAACGGTTAGAGGAGTAAACCGATCAAGTTGAATGTCAGGTCTGCCTGTATCATTTTTGGGTTTTCAGTTGTTTGAAAGTTTAAGGCTGTAATTATTGTAACCAATATATAGCCTGCAGTATGAGGATTCCCATTAAAATCTGTAGTATTTGAACAAGAAGCGTTTATACATTTTGAAGATTGATGCAACAACATTTACTGCAAATATTCATCTCTTTCTAATTCTTCAGTGCAGATTAAAGTGCAGCCATACAATGTTTTAGGAATACTATGATAGCAAATAAGAACGGTATACACAGAACTGTCCCTTCACTTGTGAAGAGAGTTCATATTTATTTTCCTTTTTCACGCTGGGCGTGAACTACGCAGAATGCAATACTTCTACCATTGAAAATGTCAAATAATAACATGAGCTATAGGAAACATGGAGTTTGAGTTCCGAATGTTGTAATGTTTCAAGCAAACAGCGATGAAATATGTCAACGATTCAATAAAACTATCACCTCACCGTCAGTTCTGCTGTCCTGTGTCTCTGATTTCTCCATCACCTTCTGCAAATATCCCTGTTTCTCTCCGTTGACTTTTACCGCCCGCCATTTTGAAAAAACATTCATCTCGTTCATTCCCAGTTCTACACGATTTTCTAACTAGAAAACCTCCTAAAGCTGCCCTGAAGCCCCTGGGTAGGAAGCACTTGGGCCGTTGCTAGGATATTTGTGCCATTGGCCAATCGTAGGGCCGAAAAGACAATCGCTATTGTTTTTCAAATTCGTCTTTAGCTGGTAAGAGCAAAAAGTGTTTTCCATTCCCCCGACGGAACGTAATTTGATTTGTCACTTTTTAATCCGTTGCACGACGACCTTCCGTCGTGCAATGTTCTTATTAGCTCGTAACCAAAATCTGGAAAAGATGGCCTACCCAATGGCCTTAGAGTGGCTTTAGGAGGTTTTCTATTTAGCTGCGTAGAACTGGGAACGAATGTTGTTTTTTTTTTCAAAAACGCGGGCGGTAAAAGTAAGCATATCGAGTTCACCGAAGAATCGGAGAGAAACAGGGATATTTGCAGAAGGTGATGAAGAAATCAAAGGCACAGGACAGGAAAACTGGCGGCAAGGTCAGTTGTTTTCACTAAGAATGTCATTCAGTTTTGCATGAATTTTTTGACATTTCACAATTTTTCACTGGAATACATCCTTGTTAAATACGAATGTTATAGAGCGTAGACTTACAGCTTTGTAATAATTTATTTATTTCTTTTTTTATTATTGACAGTACAAATTAAATTTTCGTAGAAGGCCATGGAATTCCATGTCCCAATACAAGAAGTCCAACGAAGTCTACGAAATTCCATGGGGATACTTTACACAAGATTATTATTATTATTATTTTGTTCTCTATTTTACTGAAATACTTTTTTCTCCTTTTTACAGGTTTCTACGCTGGAACAACATTCAAAATCTGGAAGAGGATATATTTTCCAGTCTTTTACAATTAAGGCTTGTGTATGTATGACGCAATTTTATTAACTAGTAGCTATTTACCCCTAAGAAATGGAGCCTCCTATCTCCTGAGGGGGATGCATGGAAAGGACCTTTTTTTTGGGGGGGGGGGGGTTTCCTCAGTGCACCCAGGGCAACGAATCTTTAATAACTGCTATACGTGGGCGTGTTGGACATCAAGGGATGAGTAACCAACAATGCACGTAACGACGAGTTGGTTATAATATATATAAACTCCAGTAGAATAGCTGTTTTAATAAAATCGACCCTCTGTCAATATCGAGAATCCAGCGACAGGACCAAAATTTTGAATTTCCACATATTTCTCCAAAATACCCCTGGTGACCTATTTTCCTAAATAACATTAAAAGGTTCGATTTCGCTTTACTTTTCTTGGTAAAAAAATTCCGAGGAAGCGTTCATGACCGATGGAATTTAGGGCATTTTCAATGCAGTCGTGTAGTCGCACTTTCACTTGTTTAAAGTTTCTTTAAAGATAAAATTTCGTTGGAAATGTTTCGTCTTTCGTCTTGGTTTTCCGCAACACATCTATCATGACCACTTCAACGAGATAGAAATGTTGGCAAACTTCGACGTGGTCAGTACGGTCTGGTATAAAAATGTCCTGCAAAAATACCAAGTCCAGATTAAATCTGAACCTTTCTTTTATTTATTCTAAATTTTGTTCTGGTTTCCGAAATGAATTCCGACCTCCGACCTCCACGTCACATCAGCATCCCGTACACATATTTTACGACGCAAAAAACAACACTAATTCGTCCTCCTACGACTGTTGAGGCCAGTCCAAGCCTCAATGCCATTACATCTGATGCTCCGCTTACATCATGCCGAAAAGCGCAAACCCCATTCTCGACATCCAAGCTGTGCGAGCAAATCGCGACCACTTCTGTCACTAGGACACACCCTTTTACGATTACTGCCTTCTTGAAGGGTACAGGAAACAGAAACAGACGATCATTACTTCGCTGGTAAAAGACCTTTTGAGTTAGCCGTTCTTCGCAGCGTCATTCCTCCCTCTGAATGGAATACCTTAGAAGATGTTATCGCTTCTAAAGTCGCTTCGGAAGATGTGGCAAACCTGCCATTTGGGTACAGAAAATAGAGGAACAATATGTTGGTGAGAGCACTCTCTCGCAAAGATCACTATTACGTCTGGGCTAAAATAATACAGGAAGGCCAATTTCAATCTCAAACCACCGTTCACACTGCCGTGGGACATTTTTCTTTAGGAGTTTATGCGGACGAGCTCATAAGAGACAATTTTCTATTTGGAATCCTTAAGCCACTTCTGTGAAGACATCTTCTGTAGAGGAGGCCAAAGAAAGCCCTATGACCTTCCTTTCACCCCGGCATTCGAGGTTAGCAAAGCGCTCTCCTTTGAAGACTTTGAAGCTGCACAAAAAACAAATAGGCTTTTAGCCACTGGTACAGAAGAGCAAGTCCACTACACGTCACCCAACAGAAACTCAACAAACAACGCCACGCTCGCAAACGTTAACCTTGCTCAGTGCAAGCACAAACATACAGCTACTGTCACAAAACCGGTCGCTTCGCAAGTGTTTATCAGCAGGCGGCCAGAGACAACCGGTCATCCAGACCCACAATTCAAACGCCTATCACCCTAGGCACCTGCCAGGAACACAACAGAATGATTGATCAAGGGAAAGCCCGTACACTACCACCGAGACAACCCTACAGGACCAACATTGCTTCACCATTGCAGACGTGCAACCGTGCCGATGCCAGCGTCACCTCGATGGCTCGGGCCTCCTATCCCCTCCCCACCTCTGACAAAGGCCATACGGTCATAAACACCTCAAATCGATTTTGCAACCTTTCGCAACACTCTACAAATGAAGCTGCTCTCTGAACTTTGGCCAACCTTCTACTCCCAAAGACAGTGATCTTACCCTATTCCAGTCCTCCAATGAAGCCTATGGGCCAGGTCACCCTTACCTCCAGCAAAGGAAACCACACATGCAACCTTACTTTCCAGGTCATTGAACACTGACCAGCCCGCCTTGCTGAGTACCGAGGCCAGCAAAAACCTCGGTGTCTCAACCCTGTATGCTGACTTCGTCACGAAATGCTCCGGGAGAACTCAAGTGCCACGCTTCAATTACTTGTTAAATAAAACCGATAGGGTAAATTATATCAGCCCAAAAGCTGACTTTTAAGTCTATGCAGTCCGAGTTACCAACCCACAGAATACGAGGGCAGACATTATAGCAAGTTTCAATGGCATTAAGCGACCAAAGTAGAAAACATCTGCCCTGTTCATATTTTAACTAGCATTTAGACCAAAATTAAGTCAAAATAAGCTGCTATTCTAAAAAATACTTCCCTGTAGCGATTATGAGGAAAACGGGTAACTCTACCAAGCAGCCTAAGGTATCCCTCTGTAGAGCCCCATTGTGGCCTGACAGACAACATCATCTCACTAGTAAATAGCATAGATGTTCTAGAAAAAATGGCGCCACTAAGCCAGCTAAACTGCTCTCCATCACAAAAGTGAAAATCTTGACCAGCACGGGATTTGCAATCTTTTAGTTTAAATTTTGAATTGATGGTTTATGCAGATCCTGCAACTTCGTTCTTCCAAGACAGATATTATAACCATTAAATAGTTTGTCAAAGTTTGACAAAAATGTGGCAAAGAAGCTCAAGAAAACGTGGGACGCCGATTATCTACACGTTTCTTCTTTCATAAGCCATGATCCTGGCAGATGTAGCACGGAATTGGTGTCCCACTGACAGACGCAATGCAAAGCACTTAAGTCTTTTCAAAACGTTTTTCTCGCACCTTACTTGGGTTAATACTTCATCACCCAGTGGTAAATGCTTTGTGAGGATTATTTTTCCAAATAACAGTTTTAATTTTTCATTTTGGCGTAAAACCTAGACTAGGCAAGTGCCTCGTCTTGCCTCATGCTAGTAGCTACGGCACTGAGTAGACATACTGACCTATTTTACCAGCAGTACGCAAACGGACATTTTGACTAGTAAAAGACGGACCGAAAAGCACCAATCACGATTTACACTCTTCACAGCCAAAAACACCACGGCATAACTGACAGACAAATAATAACATTGTGATGTTGTCGACTAATCAAGTCAATACCCAGAAAGTTAATATCCACTAACGATTCATAATTCAGTCAATTACATCACAAAAAGTCCCTTTGATGACTACACTCCGCCGGACGAGCGTGCTTCGACTCTGAAAAATAACGCAACTGTCAGACATTTTCATGTGTCACGGTAGAAAAATGGCAGACCGAATGCCAGACTCGCAAATGGAGAAATTGAACTTCAAAATGCAATAAATTGAAATCAAGGCCGATAATTTAGGATCTATTGGGGTAAACCACCGACTGCCATGTGGTTTAAACTTTTTTCGCCAAACTATGAATGAGGAGACTCGAGAGATATTTTACCGTCCGCAGTCAGCTGAGCCTGAGGAAAGTGTGGTGCTATTTGTTTTTAAAAATGTTTTTAAAATACCGTTTATTGCTGTCTTTCATATATTCATTACGCCATCCATTTTCTAATTCTCAAGTTAGAAAAAAACATTGCAAAGATAATTCCACTCATTTCATAAATTTTAACCGCCAGCCGAGAGATGAATGTCAATTTTACTTTAAACTGTAATCGTTTAGCCTAAATAAACCTATTAACAGGACATGGGAAAAAAAAACTATCCATACCAAATTTTTGCATTCCTTATTCCGGGAAATTTTCCACGGCACCTTGTATTAAATTGATGATATTTTTTGGCTGGGGGGGGGGGGGGGGGGAGGAATGGGTGAGAGAAGATCTCCCGACACTAAAATTTTGCGAACTTGTTGAACTTTTTTCCTGATGTGTCACGAGTGTCTTTATTTTCACATCAAATATTCCTGGTTTGAAAAACGTCGCGAAAAAAAAAACGATGCCGTGTAAATTTCCTGTTATGAGGTAAATCTACCCCCTTTTGAACCAGAAATTAATCCTGCACACGTACTCTGCAAGTGCAACTTTGTAAGATCTATTCATTCACTTAATGATTAATTGTTTTCTAGGGATTTGTCGGGCAGCAAGATACCTTCCATATCAACTAAGAACTTTGCCCAAAATAGTCTTGGAGATATGTATGTACCATGACTAGCATTTTGTAACACGTTTTTATGTCACGCTACTGCCCATATGCCTTTCAATAAGGCTCAAATAATTCAAGTATTAATAATAATAATAATAATAATAATAATAATAATAATAATAATAACATTCAGCTGGCAGGTGGGAACTCTGATTGGCAAGATATTGCAATAATTCTGTTGTTGAAAATCAGATGAATAAGTGTTTCTGCCGCATTCTGAACTTCAATGCAACGAAGTGCCGGGTTCTTTAGACCGGAGTCCTTTTCCATATATTTTAGGGGAGCGGCCACGCGAAGTGCACCGCGGAGCACCATAGAGAAGAAAATTTGGCAACCCATCGATGCGAGAAATTTTGGTTGTAACGTCAGCGTACGTTCGTACGTACGTCCGTCCCTACAGACTCTTGGGGAGGGGGAGGATAGTCCAAAGGCAACCCGACATGGGTGGAGAATGCCATCTTAGGCGGGAAATCGCGCGGTGCTTTTGGGCAACCGGAATTTTTCTTGGCGGTAAATTGCATGTCCACCGTCGCTTTAAAAAAAAAGGGTTTTTTAGAAAAAGCTTAGCTTGTTTGATAAACGATTCAGTTCGACAGAATTGACGTTTAAAACTTGAGAAAAAATATCCATTATCTATAAATTAAAAGAAATAATTCAAAAGAATACTCAGTTGTCTTTTTGGTGGAAGGCAAAAGTTCAGGTTACGAAATTTGCCTTCGAGGACTTCATCTTCTTCACGGCAAAGAGCTTGTCCTTACAGGGCTTAAGGTAAATGATTTTGAGCATTACGGTCAAAGAAATCACGTTTTAAAATGGGGACTTTATTTCTGGCATGAGAAATGTGTCATTTACTTTTTATTTTATGCTGACTTTGACTTTAAAAAATAATTCGAAAACCCCCTCAGATTTGAGAAAGGTGTAGTCTTGCGAATAGTTTGCCTCAGCCGATTTCACTTGCGTGAACGGACCCATGACGCCGGAAGTGTAACGCGAATTTCATTTCAGAATAAACTTATGGGATTTCGAATAAATTTTTTCAAACTGATGATTTCTCTGTCCATTACTACCTAACAGTAGGTTAAAAGACAGTCGTAAGACAAAAGCATCTCAGTGAGTTTACACAGTGAGATGTTGGCGAATAATTGTTTTTAACTGTTTGACTGGCGGGTCCATCTCTTTGGGCAATTGTCGATTTTCTCGCCCTAGTAATAATCTTTTAAGCGAAACAGTTTTCGCTTTACAGCCATTTCATCCGAAAATCTTCCAAAAACAGTTCTGTGTGTTCCTCAGAGCGCCCGAAATTTTTCATCGCGGAGAATGCCTATTGTTCTCGCGACATTTACTTTCAGTGCAAGAACGTTTGTAGGCCTGTCATATCGCGCATTGTTATTCGTTGACGCCTAGAAAGAGCTTAATTCATTGGTTACCATGAACGAACGGCGATGCTCATTATCATGATGTAGGCGGCAAACTTAACAATAAACGCAGGGCGCTTTTGTTTCTCCTTTTGTTTCGCAAAATCGCACATATTTTGGATTTTGGATATATATTACGTGGACATTGTTAGAGTGGTTTCGTTTGGGCAAACGTTACAAAACAGAAAGAAGGCCATTTCGAATTGTCTCTGCGCGAGCGAGAATATTGTGTCCTAAATAAACCCAGCATTTCGCTTGTCAGTGCACGGAAGTGGCAGACGCCGCAACGTTATGCTTCTGTTTTTGGGAGCTTTTTAACTTTTATGTAAACCAAAACAGCGGCGCGTGTCGAGCCGCTAGTGTAGTGCTCCGTCACGTTTCACGGCAGGCAATGTTCGCGCCCGCTCTCATGCTCATTTCCCTCGACTATCCCTGAGCGAAAAGAGAGACTGCTCGTAGTCTAGTACCGATCATATGGATATGTAACACACAGGCGATTCAGTGATCGCATCTACTACATATGTTAGTTTATAGACTGAATGGGTTTTATCACCACGATCAGAAACCATTTTTGTAGCTTTGAATACTCGTGATCTCTCATCGGTTAAAAGAAAATCTTGTCTAATTAACAATTATTCTACGAGGGCGCGCTGGATATGAAATGATAGATAACCAACGAGGCGCGTAGCGCCGAGTTGGTTATAATCATTTGATATCCAGCAAGCCCGAGTAGAATAATTGTTTTATTAAAAACTTAACTACTATTTTTGTTAAAAAAAATCAAGAAAAAAAGAGAAAAATGAGAAAAGGGATAAAAAGGGAGCAAGAATCGATCACATGACTGAACGAAAAAGGCGCCAAAACCTTGCGAAGTGTTGCAGCGTTTCATTGCAAAGCTGAATGAATCAATGAAAACTGCTCGAAAGTGAACGAAGTGGCACAAGTTTGGGAAAAAATCTTCTGATTATTGGCTCTGAAATATGGTACATGTTTGATTTTTCCCGAAACATTGTTGTAGTCATCGTTCAAAGAGGATTGAAGCTGTACAATTTCACCATATTAGCTGCTGGAGTTGAAACAGAACAAGTTTGTAATCTGTTCGCACAACGGAGCCATCATGTGCGTGTTTGATCGAAATGAAGACAGAACCAATTTGAACTTGAAGAAGTAATTTCTATGCAGCTCAGAAGCAAGATTACTGTAGCGAGGAACATTAGAATTCACCAACATAGTTTGTTTAATGCAAAGCACAAAATGCAGTTGTTCTCGGTTTAGAGGTTGCGGACGGAATGGTAAAAACAACATTCAAACAACTGGAAAAGCGATTCAACTCCGTTTACGTGGCATCCGATTTCTATCTGAGCATTTGGACCTGTTGGAACACAGAGCTACAACGAGTGCAGGTAAACCAGTGTCAATTTTGCGTGTTAAAGCCGAAAAAAATTTTCGCCTTTCCTTCAGCCTTCTTGGTAGTTTGCAGCTGTAGTTTGTTTAGTACTTGTTTAGACTGCTTCATGATTTTCGCACCCAATCGTCATGAAAGTGTGACAGTTGTTATTAAATGCTTCTGCCCCATTTCACTGTGTTTTATTTTGTCTTGTCTTGATATTTTGAAGTGGAAAGGCTTCCTGATAAAACCTACCGTTTGTTCAATTTCAATGATCGACGTGACGATCGATGAAAGAAATTAATTGTAACCGCAACGCTCAGTGCTTAAATTTCTAATTTCTTTTTCTGCACAGTTTCTTCAAACAATTTTGACTTGTGTTAGACGACGCTGTTAGTGATGCTGTTGGAATTTCTGCTTAATTCAAATTCGCTGCCAAGTGATTTTTCTTGTCTATTTTTCTCGCCGGGTTGCTGGCGAGGAAAAAACTTCCAGCTCACTTTGTTCATTTTGTTGTTGAGTGTTCATTGTCCATATTTGGTCACAGCAGGTATATGAGCTGATAGCCTGGCTCCGTTCAGCCAATCAGAATGCTAGAAATCCAATATACCTAGTCCCGTTTTTAATAATAAGAGATATCCATGTATTCAAACTTCGCGCGTACCTTATTTTGGACGCAATTTGGATAAATACTCCATTTACAGATGACTGCATTTAGTTTGTTACAATAGAGTTTAGCTACTTATTGTTTATTCATGGTAACAATTGTTATACGCTAAGACAAAGACTTGGCTCGGAACACGCGCGAATTTTGAACCTCGGATTTTCAAGCGTAAAAGTCTGGAACTTCTTCTGCTCGAATTTGGACGAAAAAACTACCAGGGTGTAGGGGAAACATGTATCTTCGATAATCCGTTGTTTTATAGGGAGTTTGTTGCTTATTTCGAGAAAGACTCCAAGCTGAATTTTAATACGGGTATACACCCATAGTAAAAATCCCGAAAATGCACATTTTTGAAAGCAAAAAGTCTGGAAGTTGTTCTCGTTGTATTTTCCTATTTTTTACGTAACGTTGTAGATTTGCCCTTTAACTACAAAAATCCGCCGTTTCATCTTTTAAAAAAAGTAGCCTGTGAGTGTTTCGAAATAGCGATTTTAATGAGTAAACTTCGCCATATTCGTCCCTTTGCTCTCTTATTGTGGCGCTTTTATGGAGCGTTCATGCTTGAATGGCTCGCCACGGCACCTCGTTATTATGCGTAAATGTCCGGCCATTCTGCCCGATGACTTTGAGGCCACTAAACTTACGTGATATTCCTTCCATAGTTTACAGGTGCTTGGAAGCTCCAAAAAACCTTTCTTTCGGGTAATTTTTTTCCAGTAAAATGCCGGTGAAATGCCCGTATAGAATTTTGATTAGACTTTTTATGGTAATTCTGAACACGATGAAAACCCAAAAAGATCACCCATTTGCTTCAGAGTAAGTTATATTTTGTTGTTGTAAACGAGCGACGTTTCAAGTTCATTCAAGCGAACAGCCAACAATCCAAGGAGATCTGACAAGCCTTAGCAGTTAAATGAAAGAATATGGAAACATATGCAAAAACCAAGCAAGAGGGCTCGTGAGTAAAATATGTGTTAATTTTGATGCCGAAAAAAAATAGCTGTGCTCTAGAATGACTTTCGAGCTCAGATTCACGGAAGAGATCCCCAAAATATTGGAGAACAATTCGGAACACTTTCGGGCTTTTTGAGTAACACTTTTTGAAAGAGAATGAACCAAAAAAAGGCCCGTAATATATTTGGGACTGAAAAGTTTCAGGACTATTTTTGAGAAACGAACACCAGCTTACTCCTTGAAAGCTCCGCTTTAAGGCTTGGCTAATCTCTTTGATTTTTGAAATTATTTGTGAAGGACACTGGTCCTTTACCATGGTATGCTATTTCTAATATTAAAACCCAAGAGATGCTAATCGTTCAAAGTCAGCCTGGCTATATAGGGCTAGTAGAGGTATTTTTAAGAAGAACGAGAGTAACTGGAAGAGATGGTCCGTCTAGTAGATGGACAAGTGAATGTGAAGTTCGAGTGTTATCGAATAGCGGTATTGGACAGCAGGGATGGCCCAGTGGTGAGAGCACTCGCCTTCCGCCAGTGTGGCCCGGGTTCGATTCCCCATCCCGGTGTCATATGTGAGTTGAGTTTGTTGTTGGTTCTCGTCCTTGTTCCGAGGGTTTTTCTCCGGGTTCTCCGGTTTTCCTCCCTCCATAAAAACCAACATTTCCAAATTCCAATTCCACCTGCTTGTAAAGCGCATTTGATTATATTCACATAAAAAAATGCGCTATATAAGTTCTAAATTATTATTATTATCATCATCATCATCATTATTATTATTATTATTATCGTTATTATTATTATTATTATTATTATTATTGTTATTATTATTATTGCTGAAGACAAAGCTCCCACGTGACTAGGCTTTCAGTAGAGAATACTGAGACTCTCTAGTTAACTTTAAGATCGCAAATTGTGCCTCAACAACCACACTGCGGAAGGAGCAAAAACGGAGAACCACTATGCTCAACATAGCGTGTTTCGCCCGTCAATGGTAAAAGAAGAAATCGTGTTTTGTACATTTTTAATGTGGCTGCTCTTAATGACGGTGTGTCCTTTAACCACCATATTTCATCGTATTGACTTTCTTTCTTAATAAGTTCATGTAAAGTGTATTTTAAGAATAGTTTCAAGCAATTGTAACCCCAATCCTCTTAGCTTAGTTCAAGACACATTGTATTTTTTAATGCATATTTTCTACTTCTAAAAGTGTAAATAGGTATTATTTCATATTTAGTGCGACTACATGACTTGTATACAATAGACCTTCATGATGATGATGATCATGATGATCGTTTCCCAAAATTCTTGTTCCGTTCGAAGATTTGAGTGATGTCTGTATAAGTAGCCATTTTATTGTGCTTTTATCAGTCAGTTCTAGTCAGGCAGATGGTAAACATTTTGTTTTGGCCGTGATGAATTCAACTAGGCTGTGCAGGCCAGTTTTAGAGCATCTCTTTTCAGGATGCTCTCTGAAAAATGGGAACATAAAAAATAGGTCCAAATATTCCTCTTTTGAGTGGCGCACTACCAACAAATCTGTCACAGATGGATCATGGTAATTTTTATTAAACTCAGTTATCTCTGATATATTGAAAGAAAGTTTGCAAGCGGACAGTTAGGGTACTACTTGCAGTTTAATCATGCAGTTAAGTCATTACTGTTCCTGATTGTTAAACTGCAAGTGCTATCTATACTCTCCACTGACAACTTTATCTGAAGTACCACGGATACATCGGAGAACCGGAGAATGATAACTCAGATTAAGCTATTACTATTTCTTGTAATTGAACTGCAAGTGCTATCTCCACTCTCCACTGGCAACTTTATCTAAAGTACCACGGAGACATCGGAGAACCGGAGAATGACTTCCAGTTTATAAAGAGTGCATCAAATATACATATTAGATTAAAGTATTAATATTCCTTGTAACTGAACTGCAAGTGCTATCTCCACTCTCCACTACCAACTTTATCTAAAGTACCACGGAGACACCGGAGAACCGGAGAATGACCTTCCAGTCTATACACACACATATGTTAACGTAATAACTACTACTCCCTGTAAGTATATATTAATATACTTACAGTTTATGAATGTGAAATATATTAATGTATATTAATATATATTAATAAATATATTAATGAAATATATTAATATATATTAATATATATTAATAAATATATATTAATATATATTAATATATATTAATATATTTCACATTCATAAACTGTAAGTATATTAATATATACTTACAGGGGGTAGGAGTTATTACGTTAATATGTGTATATGTGCAGACTGGAAGGTCATTCTCCGGTTCTCCGGTGTCTTCGTGGTACTTTAGATAAAGTTGGCAGTGGAGAGTGAAGATAGCACTTGCAGTTCAGTTACAAGGAATATTAATACTTTAATCTAATATGTATATTTGATGCACTCTTTATAAACTGGAAGTCATTCTCCGGTTCTCCGATGTCTCCGTGGTACTTTAGAAAAAGTTGCCAGTGGAGGGTGGAGATAGCACTTGCAGTTCAATTACGAGGAATAGAAATAGTTTAATCTAGGTTCTTATATATGTATATTAATGCACTCTGTAAAAACTTCAAGTTCATTCTCCGGTTCTCCGATGTCTCCGTGGTACTTTAGAAAAAGTTGCCAGTGGAGAGTGGAGATAGCACTTGCATTTTAATCATCAGGAATAGTAATGAAGCATTGATTCTCCACTCTGGCCAGCTGTAGCGAATATTCTATCAGGTGGACGGAGACATCAGAGAACAGGAGAATGAACTTGTAGTTAACACAGAGTGTATTAATATACATATATCATAACTCAGATATATAAATTGCTTTTCCTTACGATAAAACTGCAACTCTTTTCGTCACCATTTAGTTGTAAACTTTCTTACAATTCAACGGAGACAACGGAGACCCGGAGAACGAACTCGCGTTCTCGTCCAAGCTGACGAGTTCAATTTTAATATACACACAATGCGGATATATATATATGTTATTTACCGGCCGGGAGGTCGGTATAGGGAAAAAACTGTGCCCGCGGTCTCAAGACCAAGGGCACAGTTTCTCCCTATACGGACCGACCTGGGCAGGTAAATAACATTTTTATTTTTTTCCCAACATTTGCGAGTTTGCAGATCAATCTTGAAAGGTTGTCAGAACGCGCGTAAGTTTCACTGAGTCAGATGGCAGGAAACTGTGGAGCGAATGTAATCATAAAAACTTCAAACTTTTTTAAAACTTAAGTGTAATATTTTCGACTAGAAACTGCCGTATCAACACGGAAAAGGTTGGTTTTCAAGAACAGACACGCACATGGAAAATCCTGCCCGGCATATGGATAAACAACCCAATTAAATACTTATAATTAAGCTTAAGCTTACTAAAGACAAAACCAAAGGACTCAATCGTTAGGACAGGTTTAATTGCCCTTGCGTAAAAAATGAAAGAGTTTAATACTTCGAAAAACATTTCTGTTTAGCCTAATTACTTTCTTTTTATGTTTTGCTTCGTACCTGTTAACGTATGTGCTGGTTCTTTGGATATAAACAATTTAATTATTTAGCGAAATCGTTTGGTTTGATCTCAGTTTTAACCAAAGCGAACGGTGCGCTGGCTTTTAAGCTTAACTTCATTTACGACAGATAAAAAGCAAAATTCCAGTTTAAGCCTGCACAATTTCTTGAATGAAAATATACCGAACCTCGTTAATTTAAGAAAAAAAAACGGAAAAACGAAGTCATTAAAGTAAATATCGGAGTCAAAAGGCATTGTGGTGATCGCATTTTAAAAACTAAAACTGCTGTGTTAAGTGAATTCAACAAAAAACTCACCAACCGCCATGCTAAGCTACACAAAATTAAAACAAACGAGTACTTGCCTTTTGAAGGTATTTCAAGGTCTTTAATTCCCCTCCTTGTTGAACTTTCCATTTACAACACACACAAGAATTGTGACTTGCCAAAAAAGTCGCATCTTTGAGTCGTAAATAAAAAAATTCTCGAGTTCAACCGAGGTATGTTGTTTTTCAACTTTCATTCAATGGTTTTCGCGCGGTTAATTCGCGCGGTTACCATGACAAAACCGGTCCGGATAGGAAAAAACTGGACAGGCGGAACGCCCGTCAACAGCCAATCAAATTCAAGGATTCCGGATTCCGGACCGGAAAAATGCTTAAGAGAAAAATAAAAATAAATAATTGCGCGCTGGAAGAGGATTTAGAAAGCTGGAATGCAAGCTAGCTTATTGTTAGTTAATTTTTTTAGGCGTTTCTTTTGTCCTGTGAGAAATTTAACTGAAACTATGTTGCCCGAAGAAACAAAACAATTATGCTTAACAAAAAGATCGTGGTTGATTACGAAAGTACCACAAGCTAGCGTGGCACGCAGGTATAAGCTAAGAAACTGTAAGGGTGATTGTTATAGGTGGCTCTTTTAGCCAGCGATATGTTTTTGGTGAAACTATGCTTGACAGTGGAAAAAAATCGCACAAACAAAGGGTACATGAGAATTATAACCAAAAACTATTATGTAGGTAAATGAATTTGCGTGACGTTGCTTTGTCAGTTGAGCACACGGCCTCTCCAGGTATGTGCGCACTAGAAGAGAATGGAATGCAAGCTGTCTTATTGTTACACAGGGAAAAATTCGTACAAACAAAAGGATGTATGGAAATTATAGTAAACTCTTTTTATGTGGGTACACAATAAATCTGACTAACGACGCTTAGACTGTCATTTGAGCACAAGAAACCATGGCCCCAAGACCTGCAAGGCAGCTTAATAGTAAGGTAAGCAAGATCTCTTTAATTCTTTTCGTAGGGCTTCTAAGATAAAGAAGGCTTCGACTAATATTTGTATCTAACTCTGCCATTTTGAAAATGGGCCAGACAAGGAACGAGCTACAACTACTTTGTAACTGTAATAAGACCTTTTCTTTTACAAATCCGTCATATTAAAATGATCAAAACAAGAAACGAGCTACAGCTACTTTATTGTTAAAGAAACACCTCTTTACGGAAAAGACCGCCATTTTGAAAATATGCCAAGCAAGGAAAAACCTAAAACTTATTTGTTATCGTTGTAAGACCTTTTCGCGGAAACATCCGCCATATAAAAATAGCCGGAAAACGAAACGAACTACAGCTACTTGATTGTTGAGTTAATACTTTTTCACGGAAAAGCCCGCCATTTTGAAAATAAGCCAAGCAAGGAAAAACCTAAAACTCCTAAGTTATTGTAGTACGACCTTTTCGTGGAAATATCCGCCATTTTGAAATGGCCAAGACAAGAAAAGAATGGCAGCTACTTTTTTGTTGAAGTAACACTTTTTTGCGGCAAAGCCCACCATTTTGAAAATAAGCCAAGCAAGGAAATAACTACACCTCCTTTTTAAAAACGGACCCAGAAAAGAGATATCTACACTTACTTAGGCGGGAAATGAAAAAAGACTACATGCGGGAAAACCTCTATTTTGTAAATGGAAAAGGCAAGACTCGAACAACAACTAATTTCTAATACATTTTCGCGGAAAAGTCGTTCATTCTGAAGATTGGTGAGCTGGGTACTTAGTACAGTAGCTTGAACAATTATTTATTTCCTTAGTGTTTAATAATGTGCATGTGATACATTTATCTGATCTTCTAATTTTTTTTTACCACAGAGTATACGAAGTGCCTTGGTAAGCACAATCCTTCCTGCAGCCTCCACATGCTCATTGATATCTGCAAAGGTTTCCTTTCGCAGAGGTGATAATGACACGAGATTGAGTACAAAGCTAGACGATCAATTGTTGAAAATATGCAACAAAAGGGATGAATGCGGTCAAGCTCTTAAGAAAATTCAGGGCCTTGCATTCTTTTTCTCTGCGATATCAACGATTGAAAGCAGAGTAGACAAAGATAAAATTGAGAGAGAGCCTGATGAAGACGACGAAGAGCAGGAAAAGAAAACTAAAAGTGTTATCTATTGGCCTGCAATTTCCTATTGGATTGCCGTTCAGTCGCCAAACGGCACGCGTGTTTGAACAGCGCTCGTTCACTCTGTTTTGTTGGACACTGAAATGGAAGTCAATGCAAAAGTATTACCAGAATGCAAAAGGGAAAAGAGGAAAAATCAACCGCCCCGTTATGTACGACCCTCAAAGATCACAACAATAACTTTCTGCAGGAAAAAGTCAATCTTTCATTTTCTTAAGGGTTAAAAGCCCTTCAAGGTCAACTGATGGAAGAACCCCTGGAAGATTCATTGCGAGGAAGTGAGCGTGTTGTAAGACTAGAAGTCATCTTAAATGCGTTCTGTTCTGTACTACGCGACAAAGGCGTCCCAGCTCTCGTTCGGGCCGGGCTAAAGGTCGACGTATTTGGCATCGAAAATTCACATCTGCCTGACGGAAACCAATGTATTACAAAAGCATTAGCCTCCCCGATTGTAATAGCCATGAATGACGTCGAACGTGCGATGGAAAAACTTGGTTATTCGCTATACAAAGGAGAAGTTTACAAGAAAGTTCAATCTTCTAAATATACATTCAAACACTGTTGCACAGTTAAGAAGTTTCTATCGGTGCTCGGCACCAGTGAATGCTTCAAGGAAACCATTGTGAAACACTTAAACAAACTTGACAACCTGCTGAGTGATCGAGAGAGCGAATTTGGCAAACAGTTGAAAATCAACTACGATTTGATAGAAGTCTTGGACGGCTGGTGCTTTTCAATAAGCAGAAGAGAATTTGTTGAAAACGCGATTAGCCACTCAGACATCGGAAGAGAATCACCGCGAGCTTTCGTCGCGTACAGACGAGACAAATCACCGGACGTCGCCTTCTTTAAAGAGATCCTGGAGAACAGTCTGAGTGAAACGAAATTGGGCATTTCTGCGAATATTTCATTCGACTTCTAAATTACGGAACCAAACAGCACAAAGAGAAGGTCCTTTGTTTAATCGGCGAGCCCAATAGTGGGAAAACAAGTTTGTTCACCCCAGTTACTGCTATTATCCCTCAAAGGTTAGTGAACTCAACTTAGACCATAAATGTTATTTGTTATTCTTCCCGTTGGCAAATGACCATGGCATTTAAACCTCGACTAGTCAACTATCACTCTGTATTACGTATCTGTAAAAGAAACAATTGCATGGACTTCACTGTATAAGATCTACATATCAATTATTTTTGTGTACTGTTCTGTAACTGCTTCACGTCTAAGACATTTGTTTTATAGCTGTCAACTGAGGATAAGTGATCTCATTAGTTTGTCTTTTTTTTCCTGTTGATCTCAGATACATAGCCATGATAACTAAACAAAAAGCTTCCAATAAAAGCCTGATCGATCAGGAAACCCAAGTAATATTTCGACTCTGGACGAAGCTTACGCTGGACTGTTGGAGCCGGATGATTGGAAGGTAGATTGAGTTAACTTGGACAACATTTTGCTTTATATATTTACCTTGGTTTTGTTGTTTTTCTTGAACGAAAATGTTTTTTTTTTCGTTTTAGGTGCTCACCCAGGGTGGACTTATGGCACCCGACCGAAAATTTAAGTCGTCTAGAGCTATGAACCTACGTTGCCCGATGCTTATCACCTGTCAAAGTGACATGGACTTTGGGGACGCACACAACGCTGCGATGGAGGTGCGTTTACGCAAATTTCACTTCAGAACCCTGAAATCCCCACCCGTAGCCGGCGTTCAGACCTTTTTAAAGGAGCACGCAATGGACTACATCGTGTGGGTGACGAAGGTGGCTGTTACACCAGACGACGAGTTGCCTCGGCCATCTACAGAAACATGCAGCGACGACGAGCCATTTAGCGAGGGAGAGAAAGCGCGTATAAAGAATCTGACGTTGGATGGAAGCGACAGAGACAGTGACGAAGACGTTGCTGTCGTGACCTGCGAAGAGACGTCACAACGAAGCCAAGAAAGCGACGAAAGTGAGAGAGTGAACGAAGAAGAGGTCAGTTCCAGCTACGTAGATATATGGGTGAAAGACCTGGAAATGATCTCCAAACTCCGTGAGAAAGAACCACCACACAGTTTGAAGCGAAAACAACTTGAAATAATCGGCGCTAGTGTCAAGCAGTTAAAAGAGGATTGCTGTAGCCGGGAGGAAGTTAGAATGGCACAGTTTTGGAGGAGACAAAAGCGCGGTGGATCGCTGTTGGTATGCTAAGAGAAGAGGATGCACACCTTCTATAGTCCGTCGATGGACCGTACCATCCGAACATCGAGAAGACCAGAGAGGAATAATTCGCTAAGAAAAAAGCCGAAGAGGAAAGAGCTCTAAAAGAAGATGAAGATGAATGGGTTATGGCCAAAGAAAAAGAGTTGCAAGATCTTCAAAGAAAGGAAGATGCAGCGACGGATCCAGACACCAAACGTGCTCTCGCTTACGTCATGGAAGTTGCCGTGGATGCCTTAAAGGGGAGGTTTCAGCGAGACGACCTACCTGGACTAAAGAAGTATGTGTTGTTGGAGCGAAGACGTGTTGCCATAGAACTTGGCTGGTGTTCACGCGACCAAGCAGCAACGATTCAAAGCATTTGGTCCCACTGCCATTTCCGAGGGAGCAGGAATCGGACCAAGAGATGTTCATTACACAATCGACAGCCCTTTCACAGCTCCGTTCTCAAGTACCCAGCCAAACAAGCACCCCAAAGAAGAGAACCAAGAAGAGAGGCCAATTGCAACGGGTGCCAAAACGGGGGCGCATTACAAATTTCTTTTCCTCAAGTCAACAAGGCGAACATTGAACATCTACATTGACATGGACGACTTAAAGTGGATATCGAAATAACTTGTATCTTGTTAGTTTATGTCCACCCCAAAGAAGCAAGGAGGTCTCTACACTTTTTCATTTAAATTAAAAACCCTTTGACCCCTGAATTTTCTGAGAAAAACCTTCAGAGAATAGGCCATGACCACAAAAATGTTACTGCAGGCTGTTACTTTAATGTAGATATAGCTATTCCTACATTTTTGAAAAGTACAATCATAGTGGACCTCACTCAGTTCTTTCCAGTTGATTTCTCGAACTATTCTATGCCATTGTAGCCTTTAATTTCGATTTTCCATTGCCACACGATTTTCAGAAGCTGGCAGTCTTTGGTTTTCACCACAAATGTCGGCAATATCCTGGTTCTGAGCATCTTTGGCTTTGGATAGATGAAACCTTTTAAATTTCGATCTCACCTTTCCCGACGTTGAAGTTATCG